>PVJH01005700.1:0-109167 GCA_004026705.1 Nesogale talazaci | reverse complement strand
GGGGGGGGGGGCGGGCGCGGGGCGCGGGCAGCCGGAGGGCACGGCGGCACTGGCAGCCCGCGCAGTGTTGGGCGCGCCCGCGGCCCCGCCGTGCGCCCGCTCCCCGCCGCGGCCGCCCGGGGCTACCCCCGCCCGCGCGCGCCCGTTGGGGGTCCGGGGAGCGGCGCCGGCGGCCCGGCCGCATTGTGACGTAGCGGAGCCGCGGCAGCGCCTCCGCCGTCCGTCCGCCCGCCCGCGCCGGCACCCGCTGCGGCGGCGTCTCCAGCTCCCTCCGCCGCGGTCCACCGGTCCGCCCGTCCGTCCGTCGGTCCGTCCGCGCGCCGGAGCCGAGGGCGCGCGCGGCGCCCCGGGTGAGTTCAGGTCTCGGGCGGGCGCTGCGGGGAGGCAGAGGGGGTCGGGCGCGGAGGGCTCAGCCCCGCCAAGTTTGCACCCGGCCACCCCGGAGGGTGTCGCCTGCCTGTCCCCCAAAGCCCCCGACCCCCTTTGTGCCTGGAGTCCCGGCTGCCGGCGGCGGCAGCGTCGGCGCCTGGGCAGCAAAGGTTTAAGGGGCGATCTCTATAGTAACGGGGGCGGCGACTGCTGCCCAGCGGGTGGGCTACCCCGGGGAAGGGGGAACCGTCCCCGTCTCGCCTTCCCCAGGACCCTCCTTTCCGTGTGCCCGCTTTGTGTCGTCGCTCCTCGCGGCGACCGCGCACCCCACGGGAGGCAGCGATGGGCAGTGGCGCCGCCCGCCAGAGCTGAGAGCAGGGGCACGAAGTGTTAGGAGTGACAACCACTCCACCGGCGACGATTGTCGTCCACGCCGGCGAGGGCCGCGGGCGTGGATGGTGCTGGCGAAGCCCCTTTGGCACCGGCCGCTCCGCGCGGCCCCGCGGCCCCGTCCAGCCCGGGCTCCGACCCACCGACCGCGCTTACTGTCCCGTGTCCGGGCTGGCCCGGCCAGGTCTAGCCCGGGGACGTCTCACTCTGGCCTGCTAGCGCCGGGATGACTTTCCTCGGCAGGTGGTAAGTGGGGTGAACTGGTAGGTTGGCTATTGTCAAAGGCCACGTTTTGTTTATTTCATTTTTTTTTCTCTCGGAAAAGAAAAGAGGGAAAATTATGAGCCATTACTGGCAGCCATACAGTTTCCACAGGAAATACTAGCATTCTTTGAGGAACACGCTACTGCTTGCAGCGAAGAAAGTCTTTAGGAAACAAAAAGGCAACAGCATTGTTGCTCATTTTCAATGGACCGCTAGGAGGGGCGGGCGGGGGGAGGCGTGTTGTTTTTTTCCTGGGAGGACATTGCTTTTCCCTGGGAAAGTGCATTGAGGAAGTATGTTGCTGTCTGTTTTTCACTTGTTCAAAACAGGGCCCCCCTCTCCTTGCTCTATTACTGACAAGTGCCTATCAAAGAGCCCCAGGAAGGGAGAACAGTCTCGCCACACACCACGTGCCGTGGAGCCCCGCCAGGGTGCAGTTTGCAAAATGAAATCAAGGCTGTCTGGGGAGGTTTATGAGGATTACATGTGTGCAGAGTATGTCAGTTCTCTAAGGTGTCACTCTAAACATGTAATTTTCAAGCACTTTCCGTTGCTGAATCTGCAAGAAGGCAAAAACCTATTTCTCGAATTATGAAGCAGACATCCCAATTGGGAATGAATCGCAATCTGTATTTCATTTATACATATTGCAAATTTAAAAGGCAGGGAGAACAGGGTGTGGGGAAGCAGCATGCTAATGTGTGCAGCCCAGGCCAAGATGGTTGGCTATTTCTGATGCTTTTTAAAGATAAATGTCAAGTCACCATGGCTAGGATTTCCTGGCACACCTCCAAATCACCTTAACACTCTTTGAAAAGGTTGTGAGGTTTGGGGTATCTATCACAGAAGTCTCTGGGGGAAGGAAATATTTAACTAGGAGGTTATCTGTAACTCAGCATGCACGAGTTCTAGGGTCTATGTTCGAGGAAGAAGATGGTGCTTCTCTTAAGGATCTCTGTGCCCCTCAGAAACACAATAGAAAGGGGGAATTTACAGCAAAGGATAGGATGTTCAATATACACTTCATTTCACCCTCGTAAGCCTCTCATGAGGAGAGGTTAAAGATAGTGCATTCATAATGCTGCCGTGTTTATTAATTTGACATTTACTCTTTGATGATATCTAAAAGGCTGAGATTAAAGGGCAAGTGCATTTCTCTGTCTACTATGTCACCGTCATGTTAATTCCAGGCAGTTGTTCAGGGCAGGTGCACAGTGAAGATGTAGAACAGAAGCCAAGAAGGCTGTCGTTCAGAAGGGGTTATCATAGCAATTTATTGCTCTTAAGAGGCGGGAAACCCACACAGACATCTAATACAAACAAATGATCTTTGTGTCATCAGAGAAAGCCTGGAACCGGTTTTGTTGCCAGATTTAAGACATTTCTTCTCAAAGGAGGAGGTCATCCTCAGGAGCAGGTGCATCCGTATGAAAACTCACAAGGGAATTTCTTTTTTAAGCGTAAAAACCAAATTAAATGTCAGCAGGAGTCTTGGGGCACTCTTGACATCGAAACACTGTTTTGAGCAGAGGTTTTCTACTCCTGCAAAGGCTTGCAGTCATGGAATCCACAGAGGCAGTGGGTTCTATGCTGTCCGACAGGATGCTCTGAGTGAGTCCTGGCTCAATGGCAGTGATTTGGGGTTTTGCTCATTTAGTTGGCTTCTTTAGATTAAGGATGCGCCGTCGGAGAAATGTGCTTGGGAGTAAAATCATATTCTGGTGAAAATGATACAGTTGCTTCTGTGAAACTTTAATCTTTAGATGGTTGCTTCCATGCCTCCGTTGTAGTGGTATGCAGATTCCCTCTCCAGGAGGTAACTTACCAACCCCGAATTAATAAATTGGGTGCTAACATAATATATACACTGTACATGGTTTATCACTTTAGGTAAGTTCAGACACCTTGATCTTATATATTGGGGTTTACCTTTTTTCATCAGCTCTTTTGAGAAACTTTTTGAATTAATGAGCAAAATGTGTGGGGGACTTCAAAAGGCATATGGAAAAAATTCATTTTAAGCCCCCCATATGGATTTAACTGAAAAATGCTAATTGACATGATTGATGGCTAGAACCTGGAAAAATATCTGATTACTTAATAGTCATTATGTGTTGAATTCGTACGAAATCAGGGTCCAAAAATTTTAAGTGGAGTCTCTTCACAAGGTATTCTCAAAGGATAAGTAAGATCCATAACAATAGAAATGAAGGAAAGCATTTTATATTGGTGGGAAATTTTGTATTCTTAGAAATTGAATTCTTATCTAGGATTTTATAGCAGATCACTGCAAAGCATAGTTTCTGAGAGTAATCACTACAGTACCTGATAATGGGGTAAGCTTTGGGTGGGAAAGTGATGTGGAGGGGCTTTGTTTCAGTACATGGTCACTAACCAGATGATTGGCAGTTTGAACCTACTGAGTGACTCTGGGAGAAACAAAAACAAAAACTTGTTATCTGCTCCCATAGAAATTACAGCTGAGAAGACCTTATGAAAAAGTCAACTGTGTCACATGGGATAACTATGAGTCAAATATCAGCTAGATGGAACCAAAAAAAACCCAATTGGTGTTGAGTCCAGCCATAGGATTCTTCTGCTATTATTGGTTGGGTTTCCTTAAGCACCGTCAGTTAGCAGGTAGACTGGCTGGTGGCAGGATGATCTCAATCGCAATTCTACACACTATTCGGCTTACATGGTGGCTGGGCTAAGTGTCTCCCATTCACCAGCCAGCCAGCCTGGGCTTCTTCACATGGCGGGCAAACAGGGTTCCCAAGAGCAGCAAAAGAGAAAGTCTTACTGCTCACACAAATGCTTTTTAAAGTCTCTGGTTCTGTCACATTTGCTACTCTTCCTTAGGTCAAATCGAATCACAAGGCCACTCCATATCCAAGGAGTGTAGAAAGACTTCATGTGTTGATGGGTTGGAAGACCCTTAGTTTTGTTGTTTTTGTTAAGGGGAAAATAGAATGTTTGTTAGGAAAAAAAGAAGTGGATTTTGCTTGCGAGCTGAGTTGAGAATTCCGCTTTAGCAATTGCTCTGAGTACCATCATCCTGTAATTCATTGGGCCCCTTATCTAGAAACACAAATTCAGTGACACAAATATATATGTATATGTATATATATGAAAGATCTTTATATTGACAAGTAATTTTATAGCAGAACATCATCCAAGCCCATATCAACTGAAGTCCACATGCCAGGGTTCTCTTCAGACTCCTGTAGCTGCAGGCTAGGCTGATGAAGCAGAGTACAGGACAAACACAGGTCAGGCGCCCAGAGTTGCTCGGTCCATGGACACATGACAGATCACCAAGAGCTCTCAGTTGCGGTCAGGAAGCCCACCTAAGGCAGGGTTCCAACAGGCAGCAAGTTGTAGGGGCAGAGAAAGGGGTCCCAGTTTCTTCTTATAAGAAAGCCACACCCCCAAATAGGAAACATCAGGTTGTGACTTGATTGACAAATTAGACCCCACCCCTACACTTCCATAAAACATTCTAGTGGACACAAAAATCATCTCTCTACCACAGTCTGAATGGGAAAACACAATGACAATAAGGTTTTAACCATATGCTTCCAGCAGTCATGCCTGGAGAGCACGGAGATGATAGCCTGGAGGCAGAATCAGCAGAGCTTTGTTGCAGTTGGGCAAGAGGGAAGGAAGGCTCTGACAGAGACTGAGTCAGTAAAAATAGAATGAGCTATCCTCTCTATCTGGGAGGGCCCCTATTAGGATTACGTAACTGAGTGTAGGGGACTGCTGAAAGCACAGAGTTAAAAATCATCCTGATTTAAAAAGCTCAAGTAGCTGAATGAATGAGAGTACTATGTAAGAAATAGAGAAATCAATATATGATTATTTGGGGGGGAGGAGAAAAATTCAGTTTCAGAAAGATGGTTTAAAAGAGATAAATTGAATATGAAAGTACTTTATAAGCTGTGTAGTATGCTATCAATATAGTGCTTAAAATGTTGACAGCTTTATATCAGTTAAGTTTCCTCAATTGCAAAAAAAAATCAAAAAGAATAATTATTGGTAAGCCATGAGGAAGATAGACCCTAGGGACCAAAGAGAAATGAGAAATATTAGTTTCAGGGCAGAACCAGACATGCTTTAGGGCACTTAGGGGGTGAAGGACCAGAAGAAAAAATTATATTCTTTCACCTGAAACATTGCTGCAGGTGAACCCTTGGAATGTTCCGCTTACGACTTATTACACCAGGAAAAATTATCCCCTTAGCTCAGTTTGCATGGCAGGCATCTTCCCAAGCCAGAAGCATCTGACTGACACCCCAACCCAAGACTGCACACAGTAGCATATAGACATGTCCTCAGAGGGCTTTGGATTTTCTCAGAAGAAGGAATGGCTGAGTGACAAAAGCAGTCACTATCTCTCTGAGACAGACACTTGGAGATTTGTTTGGGGTTAGCTATTGGAGAACAAGATGGTAGATGCCTGCTTAGGCATGCCTAGAGGGGCACTGGTGACCATCGATCTCAAGAGAGTGGTTAGGTTTTCTCGGGGAGGAAAATTTGGAAAAGAACAGAAGCTCCAGCACAGTGCCCTACTCTTTGCTCCCCCATAAATGTTTCTAGATGTTTTATTACATTGGAGAGAAATTCTAAGTATGAGCTCTCAGGTGAAAGACCTCCTAGAAGAGCACATGGAGTGCCTTATAGTGGTTCTCTACCTTCCTCAAGCCTCAGCCCTTTAATACAGTTCCTCATGTTGTGTTGACTTGTATGTGGACATATCTGCATGTGGGCAAACTCGCCTAGAGACAGATAGAGGAGCAGGATCAGTGTCTTGCTTTCTAAGATCATTGGAAATATGGTCTTAGGCAGCCCCTATGAAAGTGTCCTTCCTCCCCCAAAGGAGTCTTCACCCACAGGGTGAAAACCACTGTAGAAGGTCCTTCACCCAAGAACTCAGTTAAGGAACTGTTTCACCAGCCTTTAGAGATAGTTCTATTTGATTTGACTGCATTCCCCGAAATTATGTGCTGTTCGTCTTAGCCCCCTGTAGTTACAATTCCATTTGGGTCTGGGTTGTCTTTGTTAAGTCAAGGAGACAGACAGGATTAGTGTAGGGTGTATTTTGAGATAGAAAGATTTACTGAGGGAGGGAACTAGGAAACAAAGATGCAGGATGTTGTTGCCAATTCACAGGGGACTCTCCAATGAACCAAGAAGCAAGCTAGCAAGACAAAGACCTTTCTCCGAGTCAACAGAGAGAAGTGGCTTTCCTGAAGGGTGGCCCTCTGAATTTAAATTTCTAATATACCAAATGGCAAGAAAGCACATTTGTTAAAGTCATCTACTAGTGGTATTTATGGTAAACCCAGACTAGATAATAAAGAGAGATGGCCAGTCTAAAATTTAGGTGGTGTCCTTACTGGCAAGTACAGCTGTTGAGCCAGACAGAAACATCTGCTCTCTCTAACTGTACAGTCTGAACAGATACACAGCTGCTCTTTATAGAAGGGCCTCAGATCCAAGCTCCAGTCCAAGCATACTCCTTTACAGTTTCTCCTACACAATTCTAGGAATCTTGAAAATAGTCAGTAAAGGTTCATTGAATGAGTGGATGTGCCATTATCTGGTGCCATGGAATTTTCTAATGTAATCTGCTCTGGTTTTGCATTATTTGGGGAAAACTTTGCTATGAAGTGTCTATATGCTTTTTGTATATTTAAATGTTTTAAGGTACTCTTCTTTCTAATTAATGTTTGCTTTTTAATCCACTACTCTCAGAAATCACTTTTTGACTTTCTGTATGAAGACACAATTGTGTTTACTTGTATTTATCAGGACTCTTGGGTGCAAGTAACAGAAACTCAGTGCAGACTCCCATAGGTAGAAAGACACACAGACTAACTCACTCCTGTATCGGATAAGGTCAGAACTGCTCTAGTTTGGGTTTCTTCTCTGCTTTCTGGTAGAGAAATGGTTGGTAGCAGCTTCGGCTTTAACCCTTGACAGGAAAAGAGAAGAATTTAGCATCAGCTCTAACTAGACAAGCTTCGATTACATGCCTGAAATAGTCTCTAGGGCCAGAGATTTGGAACATACTGTTTGGCTCAGCCCTGCCCTGGAGAGTTTGGGAAGGGAGGAACACAATATATGTGTGAAATAAATGCTATTTTACTTTGGGGGCTGGGGTGGTTAGTAATCTTCAACCCCCTCCCAAACCATATGAGCCAAGAACAGTGAAGGGATAGTTTCAAAACAAAACCAAACAAAGATCTAGAAGAAGAGACAATAGATGTGGTGTGATCAAACCCCACAGATATCTGCTCTTTCATCTGTTTTCCCTAGAGGACACATCATCTTTTCACTCATCCTCCAAGCCAGCAATCTGGGAATCATCCCCTCTGACCTCACTTTCTTCCTCCACCTAATCAGTCACCATCACCTCCTGCTCCGTCTCTTACTCTGTATTCTCTTTCGCCTTTAGCTTACACCATCCCTGTTTCATTTTTCACAAGTCGCCTCTAAAATGATGCCTCCAGAGTCCCTAATCTCAATGCATCCTCCTCACCAAGAGGGCGGCGTTTTCCTTAAGAACAAATAGAGAACATCGAATCCTGCTGTTATTCCCCTGGCCGAAACAAAACTCACTGCCATCGAGCCAGTTTGACTAAAGCTGCCCTCATGAGTTTCCAACAATTCTTTCTCTCGAGGTGTGGATGGTGGTTTGAAACGGCTGACTTTTGGTTTAGCAGCCCAATTTATATGCACCTGAACTCCCTCCTCTTGGGAGGTGGGCAGTGAGGGCAGGGGAAATCCCAAGTCCTTAGCCATGAACAACAGGGTCCTCCATGGTATGGAGCTTCTCTCTCACTATGAAGTCATCACCCACCACCAGCTTCCCCACGCCCCACTGCTGTGCTGACCTGCGTAACTTTCCAAGTCCTCATTGGCTCCATTTTCTTTTGCCCTTTTGCATGCTGTTCTCACTGCAGACTCTGTACTCCATCTTTGTCACTCTGAGCATCCTGGACTCAACTCCAGTGTTGCTCTTTCAAGAAGCGTTTGTTTCCTGACCATCCCATCCAAAGCATCTCTTTCCACACTTCATTTTGTACCATGGTGTTGGATATACTTGTAGTTTATCCTTCTAGACTAAGTGTCCTGAGAGCTGAACTGTGCTTTTTTGTCTTTGTATGTGCCTGTGTCTTGTACCTCTCCCTTCTTTTTTTTTACAATTCTGATCTTTAATTGTGTGCTGCGTTATTTGTAACTTATCAACGGAAAAATGTGTGTGCACCTTAAGGTGTTAGGTGTGATGGTGACTGTTTTTAGAATTAATCTCTACCCTTTAACTTAATGGAACATTTGCATCTCAAGATGTTGGCTCTGAAGCTAGGACCTCTTTGCCGTTGATGCGCAGATGCTTTCCAGCCTACTTCAACCTCTGTGTTTGTTTTGCACTTGGTTCCTGAGGCCCACTTTAATTTGCTGAAATGTTTCAGTGGCTCAAAGGAAATCTCTAGGTTTCAGAGACCAGATACGGAATCACTTTTTTTTTTCATACTGTCGTGGAGGTTATTTGAATGGCTAATATTTATGAGGCACTTACTCTGGTTTGGATAATTCTTCAAGAGTCTTGATAGTTAATTGTTAATCCCACAGCAACTCTTAGGAAGGAGGTACTGTAATTATCATCATCCTTTTTATTTTCGATATGAGGAGATGGCATTTTAGAGTTTCACTAGCTACTGTCACTGAACTACCTCTCCTTAGAGAGTGAGGAGCTGTCAAAATGAGAATCAAATTTTAGTTGGTCACTTAATTACATGGCCCTTGACGCTCTTCCAAGTTATTCCTCCTGAATTTTCGTTCTAAGACCAAATGATCACTGAGTATAAAACTTCTAGCAAAGGCTGGGAGGAAATCCTTTGTTGTCGGTGAAGTTGATAAAAAGACACAAGAGGAAATGATGTGTTTGAACAAATAGGGACCCCAGTACGATAAAAGAAGATTTTCAGCTAAATAATAGAGACCTTTTATAGAGGTTATAGCACAGTGAATGAATGGAGACCTCTTGAACAGGAGGCAGAGAAGTGGCTTAATTTTTAGAGTCACTCAGTTTTTCTATAGCTTTCTGCTAGCAAGTTACATAATTCTGATTAACAGCAACCCCGTATGTGGTTTCCAAGGCTGAAAATCTTCATGGGAAGGGGTAGGATTGTGTTTCACTCTCAGGGTGTTTCCCGGATTGGAACTTCTCACCATTCCATACTCAATAGCTCCTCTAGGCTTCTGCTGTCAGTCTACATTCAAAAAACAACCTCACTCTCATCCAGTCATTCCTGAGTCACGGCAACCCTACAGGACAGGGTCGATTGCCACTGTGGGGGTCTGTGACAACTCTTTATGTGACTGTCAAGAAGAACATCTTTCTTCCGTTGATTGGCTGCTGATTTCAAACTGCTGACCTTGTGTTTAGCAGCCCAATGCATAACCCCTATACCACCAGAGTTCCAGAATTACTCTTTGGGTATTTAAAAGTGAGCTGAACACTTCAGAAGCCTCGGAACTTCAGTTAGTTTTGACCTGTGTTTAACCTTTTGTGGTTCCAGTGAAAACAATAGAGTCTTTCCATAGAGAAAAAGCACATACACACACATTGAATTTCATAGGTATTAAAGAGTGGAAGCCCCCCTGTGGATTCCCTGGGGTTCCATGGACATTAGACTAAAGATCATTTTGAAAAGCATTAATCCAGAAGTAAGAGCATAGCCATTGTTGAGTATTTGCTCTGTGCCCCATGTAGCCGTTTATTGAGTATTTATCATGAGCCTGTCCTTTCGAAAAATACACTACAGCAAACCAACCCTCTGAGAGACGCATCAGGAGTTGTATTTTGCACTGTGGAGAGTACATTTCAGGGAATAAATGTGCTCAGTCTCCTAGGTGGAAGCTTGTCAAAGTGGAATTAGACTCAGAACTCAGGTCCCCTGTTCTTTCCATTCTCTCCATCTTACCAACAACGGCATTGGTGCCACGGAAATTTGGAGCCTCCCTGAGTTCAGATTTCTATCAGCCTTCAACTTAGCTTGTTGACAGTCAGCCAAGTGGCTGCTTCAGCAACAAGACCCTTAAAGGATATCTTCCGGGCCTTCTCACTCTTCTCTTTTAGTGACCATAACTTTTTTTTTGACTGTGGAATGACTGCATCCTGGGTATAGTTATGCATTGGGCTGTTAACTGCAAAGTCAGCAGTTCAAAACCACCAGCTACTGTAGGAGGAACAGGCTTTCTACTCCCCTGGAGTTTCAGTCTCAGGAACACCCAGCGATAGTTCCATCCTGTCCTTTTCACTGAGTTGGGATGAATGTGGTGTCAGCAGAGTTTGTGTTTGGAGTAGACAATGTCATCACAACAAAGGGCCTCCTGATTTCACGCCCCACCCCCCATGTTGAGTTTCTACTTCATTTCTGGGTGCAATTTATACACTAGGAAGCTCTAACTCAATAGATGTTCCACACCAGCAACAAAACATTGATAGCGTATTATACATTTACAGTTTTCTTAGACCTTTTTCTGAGGGCCGACTCTACAGGAGGGATGCTCAAAGGGTTAATGGAAATATCATTTGTCTTTTAATTCAATTTCTCCACAAACCCTTCTGCTCCTACCAGGTTCTGTCCTGCAAACTACAGTCAGAGCAGTGAACAGGCAGGTGTGCAAGCCCAGCTCATGGCACATGCATTGGCCTTACATCCAGCTCAGATGAAGGCTCAAATAAAAGCTAAATACGTGAATGGATAACAGGATGTATAAAGACTGAATTCTGCTCTAAGTCCTCTGTTCTTGGCACTTAAAAAAATCACAAAGCATTGTCTCCCAGTCTACCTCTTTCCTCTCTTAATTTGTGTAGATTACTAGAGGTTGAGGCAGAGTCGTTCATCTCCGCTTCTCCTCTGCAGACTAGAAGACAGAGTGACCAAGTGATCTAACCACAGATGAGGTGAAGATAGAGGTCATCCATTGGTCTGGCCCATGCTTAGTTTAAGCCAAAAGTTGCTCCTACTTTATCCGTGGTATGGTTGTTGTTGTTGTTGTTGTTGTTGTTTGGCTAAACGTTGTGCTCTGGGCTCTCTTTGCTGCAAATCTGGCAGGCCAGCCCTGCTTGGGAAGCAAACACATAGCCTCTGCTAGGTTCACTGTGTGTTGACCCTTCCCTCTTCCTGGCTCTGTTTTCCCACTTGTCCACTGGTCCCAGAGGAAGCCTCCCATGTTTCCCACGCAGTCTTTGGACTTCTTAGAGCTGATTGGCCAAGAGAAAGAAAATATGGTCTTCAAATGTGAGTCACAGGGTGAAGTTGTAGTTATATGCCATCCAGTCTGTGCTCACTCAGTGCAACCCGCTGTTGGTGGGGGGCGGGGGCCGGTGCCCTCACGATGGTTCTAGCTGAGCCCATTGTTGCCACCCACTGGGTAAGTCCATCACATTGAGAGTCTTCTTTTTTGCTCACCCTAGACCAAGCCACATAGTCATTTCAACTTCTGTAGTTATCACATTAAGAAAGATTAGGGGAAATGGGTGAGATTGAGGAAATGATAAGTTGTATTTAACCCAGTGCATTTAAGTTATTCACATTTCTACATATATCAACATAAAAAATTCTTTTTCTTCAATATAAAAAATTTTGAATGAGATATTTACCGTTCTTTGTTTTCCACGCTGCCTTAGGAGTGTGGTGTGTATTTTGCACTTGCCCACCCCAACCCACTGCCATTGAGTTGATGAGGACACATCATGACCATTATGAGGGTTCTGAGACTATAAAGCTTCCTGGGAGAAGGCAGCCAGGTTTGTTTGCTGCTTCTCTGAGGTGCTGTTAGCACTGCATTGGTTTGACTCAGAGTCACACTACAGAACAGGAAATAACTGGTTTCTGAGCCTGTAAATCTTTAAGGGGGCAGATCTTTTCAGTCTTTTCTCCTGAGGAATGGCCGAGTAAGTTTGCATTGATGACCTTGCCTTTAGTAGACCAATATTTTAACCCACTACATGCCCCAGGGCCCATCCTTGACATTTGCAGAATGCCTAGTTGAGTCTAGCCACACTCCAAATGCCCAGGAGCCATGTGTGACCAGCTTGGGTGGCAGGCTTAGCCTAGAGAGGCACTGGGGTGTCATAGTGATAGAATCAGAGACTGTCTCCTGTACCTCCTTCAGTACCGAGTTCACACTTGTTGAGTTGTCCCTACCACAGGTCTTGTGTACATTATATAGCCTCAAGCCTGGTCTCTAGAGCACTGGCTCTCAAAGACCCTTTCATAGGGGTAACCAGATTCATAACAGTAGGAAAATTACAGAAAATAATTTTATGGTTGAGGGGTCGGCACAACATGAGGAACGGTTGGAACCACTGCTGTAGAGGGTAGGCAATGTACTTTTGCCTTTCTGCCACTGGCCTAGGACACAGTGTTTAGGAACGTCGTGATAGTGTTGGGCACACAGTGAGTAACTTCATAACGGAGGTTGCGTTTCACTCAGAGGAACCCTGGTGGCATCATGGCAGATAGTTGAGCTGCGCTAACCGCAAAGTCAACAGTTCAAAACCAACAGCTGCTCGGTAGAACTTGGAGGCTTTCGAATCCTAGACAGAGTTAGAGCTGAGAAATCTTCGGGGAACCCTCGTCTGTCTCTAGGCCTGCAGGGAGTCAGAATCCCCTCCCCCGAAGACACTGGGTTTGATTATATAACTTCAGGAATCCTGAGGAAAAATGATTTGGCTGTCCACAGTCAAATTCCCAGTGCTGGACACACTCTGGGAAATCCGATTCTGTTCCGTAGGGCTGCAGTGACCCAGATTGGCATTGGCAGCCACTGTTTGCTATTTGGGGGATTTGTAAGCCCAGGAGTTGACGGAGTTGTGGCGGCATCTTCATCAGCTCTGTTCTCTGACTCTCCTCCCTCTCCTCTGGGGCTGCGCTCTTACTTTCAGACACGCCCCTCTTTGCTGACTCAAAACGAATGGACCAAACTGAAAATTGAACCCACTGCCACGAAGCTGATTCTGACTCCCAGCAATCCTCCACAGGGTCTCCAAAGCTTTTAAATCCTCATGGAAGCAAACGGCCTCATGTTTCTCCTGAGAACTGTCTGGTGGGTGTGGACGGCTGGCCTTGTGATTCACAGCTCAGTGCTTAACCAACAGCCCCACCAGGGCTCCTTGAGTGAATGCACAGGAAGTCTTTATGTTCAGATGGGATGTTCCAGCCTAGAACTGAACCAAGAATGTGCTTTGCTCAGCTGTTGTTGTGCATTGTGTTGTTGTGCATCTCTCTCCTGTTGTGCATAAGGTCGCTGCGATGGATCAGAGCCCTCGCAATGGCATCTGCCAACATCAACAGTATGCCAACATCAGCAGTATAGGATCCATAGGAGATCTGCGGGTATAGAAGGCTATATCTGAGCTTCTAACCACCAGGTCAACAGTGCAAACCTCTGTTCTTCTCCCAGGGAGAAAGATATGCTTTCTAGCCCAGTCCCCATCCCAAGATTTATAGCCTCAGAAACCCAGAGAGGCACTTGTACACTGGCCCTAAATCAGAATTGACTTGGTGGTCGTGAATTTTGCCTATTTGCTTTTAACATAGGATACTAAGGTCCTCTGGTGGTGCAGTGGTTAAGCTCTTGGCACTGAGTGAAAAGAGTGGTGTTTCAAAACTACTCAAAGGTGCTGTAGGAGAAAGACCGGGGGATCTGCTCATTCAGATTATAGCCTGGAAAACCCAGCGAGGGCAATGCTGCACTATCCAGGTCGTCACAGTCATAGCACCAGACCACAGAAGCAGCATCAAAGCCCAGGGGAACATATAAGCAATCCAGTATGTCATGAATATGGTGCAGCCCTAATGGTCTTATCGAACAGGATGCAAAACACAAACCGAATGAAATATAAAACCAAAAGCTTGTCCACTGAGCACACCTCCTCCTGTGATGATAAACAATGACAGTGGACATAGAGAACATTATGTATACAAGGGAGGGAAAGGTAGGCTGTACCTGGGAGCGGTTAACATCATCATGATGAACTTTCTCCATGTTTCCAGTAGTTTTCGAGTCCTCACTGCTCCCCTTGAGAGGATGGGAGATTTATAACCTGAGTCAATTTGCCTTTGCATATACACTATTTAAATTTTATAAGTGCTCCTAACCAACTCATGTGAATGTGTTTGCCCGTCTGTTCACGTCTGTAATGATAAATGCTACTTAAAAATCTCCTGCAACCAAGCCTGTAAATGATTGGGACTCCTGTAAAAACATACTACCCACCACATTTAAATAAACGCAGAGTTGGGAAATGGAAAACAAACAACAAAGATGGTGTTTGATTTGTTAAGTCTTATCATCATTTTAAGTAGGAATTTTTGTCTCAGGCAAGAGTAAGGTTTCAGCTCAGACCCCTTGAAGGGTTCATTGAAATGGGAAGTACCATTGGGGTTGAGGCTGGGTTCTTACCAGAGAACATATTGACCTGCCTGGGAAGTTTATGGGAATTTCATTCAGTGTGTGCCTATGGAAGGCAAACCCTGCTGACACACAGACTGTATTGGAAGAAGTGGATGGACTCTGGGAACATGTTTGGAAAAATCCCTATAAAACAAGGAAATGCATTGATCTGGAACAGTTTGGAACAGTTATCTTTTAAAGTCAATTCTTAGGCATTAGCAAAGTCAACATATTCAACATATGGTGGGTATTTGAACATAAGCTACACATCACTATCCAGCAATTTAATTCAAGGATGGTGCAAAATAGATCAAGTTTTGACTCCTTTGGCTCCAGTTCTGGAATCTTGCTTTGATTTGGGTCTTTTTAAAAGGACCCGCGTCTCTGTAACTATAATATACTTCTTCAAATATGATGACTCTAGTGTGCTGGGCTGGTGTAATTGAAAACCTATAAAAAGGCTGAGAGCTACTTTTGAATTGGCTCAGTGAACTTGGACTGGATTTGTCAAAGTGGTGAAAGGTTTAAAGGAATTTTCATAAATGAGGTCTCCAAGCTGTGTTTTACCCATAGAATGCCAATGAACTCCAAGGCCTGGGAACTCAAAGAATAGCGCCTCTGAGAAGAGCAGTCATATCGAGATGGAAATAAATGATTCATTTTCATTCTCCGAGTTCTGCAGACGTAAGCACACTTAGCCGCCGATCATCATAATTTAGCAGCACTGTTGTGCACTAAAAATACAATTTAAAAGTCTAATCTTTAATTAAGTTGAGTACTCACAGATTAACATGGTTACAAATCTTGGGCACTGGATGTAGCTCAGTGTTTACTCATGTTGCTAGGAAATAGCTGAGCACTCCTCAAGTTACAGATTGATTCGGCGAGAAGAGGGAGGTTAGCTTCTCCCCCCAAAGTACTCCATCCGTTGTTTTCTCTTTCATAATAGACGTGAACGCATGTCAGGCAGCAGATTTTTGGCACACGCAGGGCCACTGTTGACCGTGGCTTACAGGTGTTCGCACCTACGCAGACCTTCCGAGGCTATTGGAAAGGCGCTTTGCCCTATAGGTGCTGATCAAACCGACCTCACGCAATGAGGTACTGGGACTTGGGTGCTTCACATAATGACTTTTTGTTCATTTGTTGGATTCGCCAAGCAAGTAGGTTTCTCCTTAAAAAGCCCTTGATCTGAGCCTAATGGGTGGTTTTCTTCTCATACCATCTCCGGGAAACTGTCAAATTAGCATAGAGCTTTGATCCAGGTATATGGCCTTCCAGAAATCTTTAAAATTTGTATGAAGGAAACCAAACCCTGCTTTTCTCTCCTTTCCTTTCCTTGCTTAGGCAGATGTCGCCACCAGACACACTGTACAATCACTTTTAAACGTGCAGAGTGAAGGCTTGAGAGAGAAGAGCTGAGCCTGCTCCTTGAAACAGGACTCGGATTGCTAGGCGCTATTTCAGTAGGATCGGGCATGAGAGAACTGTCTCTCCAAGCTCAAAAGCAGAGCTAAGAACAAACCCATGGGGCCGAATTCCCATTTGATCTATTTGAGGCAGGCATTTGCACATGGATCGGTATTACAAAGGAGGACTTTCTCGGGCACTGTCAAGAATAGCAGAATTGTCTCAAGGAACACAGTCAAGGATCAGATGAGTTGTGCTTATAAAAGATTCTGTTCTAGACTAGATCCTACCTCAAAGCAACTTGGCTGGTATCAATCAGGGGTAACAGTGGGGTGAGTGGATGGATGTACTTTTAAATGTGCCCTCGACTTCTCTTGGTAATTAGCACACTTTAAGTGCCACTGGATAATTATTGACCCAATCCCGTAGAAAACCTGTTGTTGATTTTGGTAATAATTGTTTTCTCAATCTATGTAAGTACCCAGCACTGTGCCTGGTAGGCACTATGTGATCAATAGATGTTGACAGAATAAATGAATCCTTCAGTGAGTCTTGCACAGTAAATGTATTGGAGATATAAAACATCAGGATTGCTCCATTACAGTAAATAGAGATCAGAGTCTTAATCTCCTAGAAGATACCATGTTGCCAACGTTCCTTACATTAAGAATGTTATTTACCCACCCAGGCAGAGTGCTGTCAAACGAGTAGGCCAAATGCCATGGGAGAGAAGAGGTTCATTGCTCAGTCTCTATTTGGAATAGGTGCGGGAATTGTAAGAGGCAGAAAATCCTCTTTATAGAACTTTTGATGCTAGCTTGTAAGGGCATAGGAGATACCAAGATAAGAAAACCATAAATTCTGGCACAGTGATTATGTATAATTATCCAGATCATTCTCCCAATTGAGAGAAGTACACAACGGGGTGTTCATAAATGGTGTGTGCGTCGGTGATGGAGACACTAATTAGGAGTTTACACTAACCTCAGAGCAGTGAGACTGCCGCTTATTACCTGTGTGATTTGGAGCAGTTTTCTGAACTTCTCAATATTTTTGTTTCTTTCTTTCATGTCTTCATTAACATGTTTACTGATTAGGTAGGTTTGGGGTATTGTGGATAAAAAGAAGGGCAGATAACAGATACACTCTGGTGGACTGTTAGGGACTGAATCAGGGTACTTTGTTTTCTGACTTCAGTGGGGGTGGTTGGCCAATGGGAGGGCATCAGCAGGAGATGAATAAGCAGAGTGTTTGCAGAGAATGCTGGAGGTATTTGTGTCCTGGGCTGCTTCTTTCCCAGGTCACTGATAGCTAGCTGTTGTTGGCAGCCCTCTCTGAACAACTCTTGTACTCTTGTTCCCAAGCCATTTCAGATGGATAACTGGCACAGGTTACTGCACCATCTCTTGTTTTCTCAAACCCAGAGACACCTTTGTTAACGGTCTCCCGGTTCCACTCCCCTGACGTTGTGTTCGCGTGTGCTACTTGCTGTGTTTTGGGAACCTGATGGACAGAAATGATCACCTGCTTTGTTGCTGCTGCTGTTGCTGTGGTTGTTTGGTGCCATCGAGCTGGTTCCAATTCTTAACAACCCTCTTTACAGCCGAGTGAAACACTGCCTGGTCCTGTGCCATCCTCTTTGCCCGAGTCTGTTTCGTTTGAGCCCATTGTAGCAGCCACTGTATCAGTACTTCTCACTGAGAGCCTTTTCTTCTTTTTCGCTGACACACCACATCTCAAGAGTGATGTCCTTTTCAGGGACCAGTCCCTCCTGATAAGTCTGAAGTGCATAAGGCAGAATCTGGCTTTTAAGGAACCTTCTGGTTGTACTTCTTCGAATACACATTTGTTTGTTCTTCTACCTGCCTTAGAAATTGCTGTAAGAATCAGAGGGTTAAAATAGAATTAGTACAATGATTGGCACCTGGAAAGTTCCAAGGGTGCTAAGGGCTATTAGAGAAAGACCTCGCGTTCAGTATTGTAGAGAGACAGCCGAGGAGAGAGAGGCCCTCAAGGAGCCGGGTTGATAACCATGGGTGCAACAATGGGCGCAAGCATAAGAACAATTCTGAGAATAGTACAGGATGGAGCAGTGTTTCGTTTTGTTGAATATAAGGGTGCTAGGGATCAGAACTGACTTGATGATACCTAACCAAACAATAATAAATATCATTTTATCATTAGCTTTTGTGTTAGGCAGCGTTTTCTAAAGAATCAAAACCAGGGACCATACACACACACACACACACACATATATACACACATACATGTAAATGTACATATATATGGAAGGAAGGAAAATGATGACTAGTTAGACCACACAGTACAGAGAACTCAGTTCAACTCACTTTCGTGGAGCAGTTAATATACTGAAGGTCCTTCAGCTCACTCAGGCCCAAGGTCAAGGAAGCAGAAAGCAGAGTCTGCCCTCAGACAAGGCCTGCAGGCAACAGATAGTAGAGGAGATGTGGTGGGGGTGGGGGTGGGGGCATAAGCAATAACAATCAGTAGCATGGGAGATTAGTGAAGCAGGCCCCGATTGGATCTCGAACTCATGTGATGCATGAAAGCAAGGTCCACCAGCTTGAGCTCAAGTAATGTGTGCACCAGCAATATGGCAATGCAGGTCTCAAAGGAGCCTCAATCTCTAGTGACATGATCCCTGGGTTGGCCCAAAGGTAGTGCAGCACAACCTAGAACTAGCTCAAGCAGCAGCATGGAAGGAAGCAGCAGGGAGGAAGAAAAAGAACAGAAAACTTCTTTTATCGTTTAGTGTTAGTCCCTGGCTGGTGCAAAGGGTTAAGAATTCAGTTGCCTGCTGAAAGATTGGTGGTTCAAACCCAAGGCATCTTGGAAGACAAGCCTCTCGGCCTTGAAAACCCTTTGGAGCACAGTTTGCATGCCTGAGTTGCCACGAATTGAATAGAATCAACAATGGGTAATAAGAATGGCACCAAAAGACATGCATATATATGAGTATATGTAAATTGACATTTCTTTTTGTTTGTTTGTTTTGTTTTGTTGGGGGGGGGGGGCAGATTACTGCTTCTGGTGGTCGTGGGCACTACCCAGTGCTGCTCCTGAGAGCTACCGCTGGATTTGAACCGCCAAACCCACGGGCCACACTCAACCACTTACGCCACCAGGGCTCAGTCTGTAAATTGACATTTCAACATAATGATATTTTTCCTCTCTAAAAAATGGGAACATGAAACAGAGAGGTAAAGGTTGAAGGTCACACAGTAACAAATAGCAGAATTTAAAAAAAGGTTTAAGAATTTTTCATTTGGCTAAGGGTAAAGAATGACAACATGCCTATAAAAAGAAACTTGCTACTTCAAATTACTTAGTATGCTAATATACAACCTGCATAGGTCATTGGGTATGGACGCAAACATTATGTTCAAACATAATAATAGTTGTAATTATGGTACCAACAATTCATTCTGCTGTACCGAGTCGATATGAGTCAGAAATGACTAGACCACATCAACTAACAACAACAGCAGTGTAATAAACCCTGTTCGTAACCACTTACTAATAATTGGATTGAATCACGGACCACGTAGCAACTTCGAGATAATCAGTTATTTATTGTGAGCAGTTTCAAGAAAGAAGATATTTAGAACTGATACTTTCAGAGACTCTTAAGTAGATCTGTTTATTTATCACCAACATTGACTAGCAGACAAGATATTTAGGACTGGAGTTTTCAGAGACTCTTAACTAGATCTACTTATTTATCACCAATATTGGCTAGCAAACCAGCATTCTAATGTTTGTGTGGTAGATTTTCTGCTCAAATGCATTCTTTTGACTTTTGTCTTCAAGTTTTCGTTCTTGAGTCACATAAAATAGATCACTCACTGATTTCTAAAGTCATCTTGCTCATAAACTACAGTCTATTAATTAAACTGTTTGTCAAGAATGAAAACTAAAAAATTCCCTTAAGAAGTCCTGGTCAGTTTGAAAAATAAAACACATGACAACTTCTTTCCATCTGATAATAAATTTGTCATAGTTGTTGAAATTTTGAACCATATGGACTTATCTTTCAATGTTAGAAAATTGTCCAAGTACTCTAACAAAAGCAGAAAGAAAGTGAATTTTGAAACTGTCTCTTTTTACGCAATTAATTAGAGTCAAGGGAGGAATAGCAATTTAAAGGGTCTTTTGATGTCAGTTCAAATAAGGATTTATAGATTGTCCCTTCTGTGCAAGTTGCTGAGTAGGCAAAAATAAATATCCTGTTGCCCAAAGAGTTGATTCTTCTAGAAGGAAATATTGTCATTTGTATTTTTTTCTTTTTCCCTGAACATTTTTTTAAGGTCAATCCTGGGTAGGGTATGCACTTTCTTTCTTTACAAAGCATATACAATTGAACAATTAAAAGGTAAACTTTCTCAGTTCTTTACCTACTTAGCTAAGTTTAATTCTCCATTGATTTATTAAATTTACTGTGTCTGAATTATCCCTTCTTGAGGAATTAATGGACCACAGTGTCATAGTGATCTCCCACTTGATCCTATTGGTGCCTCTTTTAAGACTATCATAGCCCTCCTTATCTATTTAGATTTCATCTCAAATGAAATGCAGAAACAGTCTTACTGAGAGAAATTTGTGTGGCAGTAGTAATTGCTATTCTAAATGACTAACCTTCCAGCAGATCAGTTGTGTTGACATGATTGCCAGTAATGGGAGAATAAAGTACTTACCTAGAGACAAAAAAAAATGTCACATTATACCCAAGAACTTCATGTGGCTTTTAGCCAAACAGCCATGGGTTTTTAAGTAGAGTAACTGATAGTGTTTGCAGATGGAGGGCATATTGCTGCTACTCTGTGCAGTTATACTAGAAATGTGCTTTGCTACCTTTTTATGGCTGTGTGCAGTCTTTTCCTTCTAGGAAGTTATTCTCCAGGCAAGAAGAAAAATTATATCAATAGTAGAGGCTTAAGTCAAGTGCCCTAGATGGATGGAGGAAGGCTGACTTAGCTCTATTTGGAATGGATAGGAAGATGATCTGATTGGCATGGATTCCTGGGGAAAGGTGGCATTTGCTTTGCAATTGAAGCCCAAGTATTGTTCACCAGACATACAATTTAGGGGAAGGACTTAGAGTCTGAAAGAATTTGGGAAACTTCACTGTAAGATACATGGCATAGAATAGCCGGAGATAATGCTGAAAGGATGGTAGGAAGGAAATTTTGATCTTTTCCCACTTGGAAAAATAGAATATCTATATCTATATTCTATATCTGTATCCAGGAGTGCTAATAATAAATAAACCTACATAGATGATCATGTCATCTGTCCCCAAAGCTTATACTATCATGTGTGCTGTTCACTTGCAAACCTATATCTCCAGCTCTCAATTCCAAGTCCTTGTTGCCTTCTGGACATCTGCATCTTATTTCATCTACTCTGACAGTGGCTGCCACTAAAGTGAATTTTATTACCTTTCTTTAAATTTCTTAGTTTTTTCCCAGAGTCCTAGTTTGTTGAGTGATTCCAGCTCAAATCAAAATGCTAGGAATCACCTAAAACAGTCCATATCTACCCATAACCTTAGTCATCCATTCAGCAAGTCTTGACCTATTTATTGACAAAATTATCATCAACATTGATGACTGTGTGCTTTCCACCTTGATTGCTAATTCAGTTTGCCAGCATTTTTGCATTTGATTTCTGTAGTAATCTCAATTCTGTCCTTTTCTGATCAGTTCTCATCACTCTTTCAACCTGATATTTCAAATGTATAATATTAATAATTCATTTAGTAACTGTTAGTAGGTTCTCAAGATCGTGTTCACCATCCTTATACAATCTCTTATGACACTGGCCCTGCCCACTTGTCCAATCTCATAGGTCTCTTGACCTCTCTTCCAAATGCTCCAGCCTTATTTAATCATTTGAAAATTTTAGTCTCCTAGAAATTTTTTTATTACATGTGGTAGTCATGTGCTTATGTGAATTTTAAGATTGAAATGTAGGGGTGGAGTCTAGCCTGTTAATCTGGAGATAGCCATTGAGTAGCCAATGAGGCCTCTATGTGGGCATGGCTATCTCCAGAGACTTCTGGGAAATCTCGTGATATTTCCCTTGTGAAGATGAGAAGCTATCTTCCCCAGTTGTTGGGTGTTGGGAGTTAGTCTCAGAGACAACTAATCACGGACAAGACAAGATGGCAGCGTCCGAGAAGCTGGAGGAGCCGGCGGAGAGACCACACAGCTTTGCCTTCATGGAGCCAGACCTCTGAAGCCGTGGTGGCCACATGGAGACCTCTGTGAGTGATGAGTTACTGCTGCTGTTGATGGACCCTGAGCTTTGGAAGCGAGGAGCCATGTGGAGACCCCTGCCAGCGCTGGAATTCTGCACCCACTGACCTGTGACTTCGTGAGTCAAAAGGAGACTTTATAGACTGATTTCGGGCATATGGGTTAATATCGGACTTATGACTTTGAACTGGACTGGGCTCAATGTCCTGTTCCTCTTGTATATTAACCTTTTCCTTATATCTATATGCATGCCTATGAAATTTGTTCCTCTAGTTTACCCCGGACTAACACATTACACTTCTCTGTTTTCCTGCTGTCGATTCATGTCTTTATATCTCTATTGTACCTAAGTCAGCGTAAGGTTCCGCCACTTTTGTATTTCCACAATGATGTGCTGAGTGATTATTTACTTTTCCCTGTCTCTACCAGACATAGTCTTCTTAGTGCCAGAGACCATGTCTTATTCATATCTGTAGTTTTCACAGTACCTTGTTTTATATCTGGCCTAAAGTTATAATAATCATAGTGTTTACTAAGCACTGAGTATAGACTGAGAAAAATGCTATGTTCTTTACGTACATTATCTTGTTCATCAACTCAGTCAGACTCTTCTTGTTATTAGACAACACAGAGTCATTTCTGACCCATTGTTTCCTCGTGTTTAATAGAATGTAACATTGCCTGAACTGGTGCCAACTGCATGATTGTTGGTATGTTTGAGTCCACTGTTGTGGTTTTTGTGTAATAACTTTTAAATTGAGGACTCCAATCTTCCACATGAATACTACCCACTGCCAACAAGTCAAAACTGATTCTTAATGGCCACGTGATACCAAGTTAAAGAGCTCTCTAGGGTTTCTGAGGAAATAACTTTAAGGAAGCAGACTGTTTCACCCACTGGATGTGAACGGCCAACCTTTTTGTGAGCACCCCAATACTTAACCTACTGTCCCACCACAACTCCTTTCCTTTCTACATCAAGCAGTGACTGTGATGCTGCAGCCCAGGGATTTCATAGGTTGGTTTCTAGAAATAGGTTGCTCGTCTTCCTTTTTAGTCTGTCTTAATCGGGATGCTCCATTGAAACCTGTCTACCATTAATGAGTCACTGATATTTATTTGACATAGCAGTCAAAGTTTCTAACATCTAGCAACATGTGGGTCACAACTGACTGATAGATGTTGTCAAAACCACCGTTTTAAGAATGACAGAATGTAAGCCGAAAGAAGTTGAAAATATATTGGAAATTGGGCAGTGGCAGGACCAGGATGTTTGGCTTCAATAAAGAAATGATGCAATGATAAATAAACAAATGGATTATGTTAGATAGATTGACACATCCCTAGGTCTAAGTGACTTCCTGCCTTCCTCTGTGTTTCTGTTCATTATAATTTGATACCAGTTCTTGAAACTACTGCCAGAAGAGAGTCCTCCTTTCTGTGTGATGTCAGGAAAAGTGCATATCAGGATTATACCCTCTCATCACACTTATTCAATCAGAATGCTGAGCAAAGAATTAGAAAAGTAGTCTTTTATGACGAATAAATCTGCATCAGGATTGGAGAAAGGCTTATTAACAATATATGATGTGCAAATGACACAACTTTTTTTGTTGAAATTGTGGAAGCCTTGAAGCACATGCTTGCAGCTTTCAGTGTGGAAGACGTCTCAATGAAAAGAAGATGCACACCCTCACAACTGGACCAATATCATGATGGGTGGGCAAATGCTTGAAGTTGTCCAGGATTCTGTCATGCTCAAATCCACAATCAGTGCACAGAGAAGCATCAGTCAAGGCCTCAGATGACACACTGTACTGGGCAAGTTTGCTGTATAAGACCGCTTTAGAGTATTGAAAAGCAAGGATATTACTTCGAGGATTAAAGTGCTATTGATCCAAGTCATAAGAAACTTGGACATTGAATAAGGAACACCAAAAAGAACCAATGCATTTGAATTGTGGTGCTAGTGAAGAATATCATGGAATGCCAAAAGAGCAAACAAATCCTCATTGTAAGTACAGCCAGCGTACTCCTTAGGGGCAAAGATGGTAAGATTTCTCCCTTACTTTGGACATATTGTCAGGAGAAACCACTCCCTGGAGAAGAATATCATGCTTGGTAGAGAGGCAGGAAAAAGTTGGAAGTCCTTCGAAAAGATGGATTGACACAGTGAATACAATAATGGACTCAAAACCTAAGAACCATTATAATGTGGCACAGGGATGCCAGTGTCTCATTCTGTTGTACATAGGGTTGCTGTGGGTTGGAACTGACTTTATGGGATCCCACAATAAAAGCCACTTACCTATACTCTGGCAAAAGCATTTTGGGATTCTAGTGGAAGTATGTGCAAGGAATCATCTTAATGTTGAATCATCTAATTAGAATGCACTGGATGGTGGCATAGATAATAATGAATGAGTGAATAACAGAGCTCAAGTACAGAGTACATTCTAATCTCTGCAAGTGTAGAAAAGCTCATTCAAATTGGCCACAGTTAAATGGGAAGAGTTTATTGGCTCAGAACAATGAACAGTCCAGGACTAGTTTTTACTCTCGGTGAGTCATGATTCCGGGCTCAACTACATCTTCATGGCTCTGTTTCTCTCCCTTGCAGCCCTGTTTCTCTGAAGATTTATTATTCTTAGACTGCCTTCTCCTTTGGATGGAAGGATGACTGTTGTAACTCTGGCCTTTATATTTCCAGGGTCGAGATGTGAGGGAAATGATTTATTTACTAACATTCTAGCAATAATCTCGCTGCTTTTTATTGACTTCTTGGATGCTGTGCCCTTTTCTATAGAATGTCATAATCTGATGGACATAGATCTGGGGCAAACAAAAATCAAGCCATGCTTTCAGCAAAGGTAATTTGGCACAAAAGTGAATGATAGAATATTGGGCAAGATAGTTTTCACAGGGAGACTGGTTATGACTGTTTCAGCAAAACAAATGGGAAGAACTAGAAATATACTGAAAAGAATTACTGACAGTGATTTCTAGAGACAATGAGTAGATGGGTGGATGATGGATAGATAGAAAAGAGTCAAACAAGTGTGTCTTTGAACTCATGAATGAACGTAATGATTTATTCAGTATATGATTCTTCATTACTGGTGTACCTTACTGGGTTGTGAGGAGCAAATGTCAGATGCAGATACAGAAGCAACCTATGTGGCAACAGCCTGAGAAGAAACAAAATTAAAAACAGACATATCATGAGGGAGAGATCCAGTAGGTTCCTTAAAAATAATTTTATTACCACATACTTCACATATTATATAGTTAAATGGTTCAATCCTATTAGGAAAAGTTGTACAATTATCACCACACTCAATTTCAAAACATTTTCTTCTCCATGCTCAGTGGTTTTTTTTTTTGGGGGGGGGGCATCACTGCCCTCTGGTGGGAATGGGAGGCCCAGTCTTGCTCCTGGATTTGAACCACCAAGCCAGTGGGCCACAGCCCCATCCTCAAACACAGTGCCACTGGGGCTCAGTCCTCATGCTCAGTGTTTTTATCTCTCCATCTCCCCCTTACCTCCTATCATGTCCCCAGGTAATTATTAATCCAGTTTCTGTCTCTATAGAATTACCAATGGTGGGTTTCATATGTTAAAAAAAAAACAGAGAAAAACCTCATTCAAAAAAAGTAGAGAATATTAAAAATCAAATTTTTAATGGCTCAAAAGGGTGATAAAATGGTCAAATGATAACATTTTAAGCTAACTCTTGCTGTCATGGAGTTAATGCCAACAGACAGAAACCCTATGTGTGGGCTGCCCCTGTGAGTTTCCGAGACACTTTACAGAATTGACAACCCCTTCTGTCTCCTTTAGTGAAGCTGAAGGTTTCTAGCTACTTAACCACTATGGCACCAAGACTGCCTCTGTCATAATCGACTTTACCGTGCTCTCCCTCTCTGGTAGTTAATGCCATAATCACATTCCTGGACTATGATCAGAGGGAATTCACCAGAAGCTTCATCCATGTGCAAACGCTGCAAATGGATGTTGAGCTTCTGCTGTCATCCATAACCTTTCCCAGGGCATTAAAATTGGAAGTAGATAGTAGCTCCAGACCACCATTCTTTGGGTGCTCTTCAAAGCAAAATCCAACCACTACTAATTCCATAACTTCAGGATAACAATCATCTGTTTCTTCTCACAGTAGGGCATTTCAGCTTTAATCCAAGGGACTCTATGTCCTTAAATCTGCTCCTTAGAGGCAAGGATGGTGAGACGTCATCTAATGTATTTTGGACATGTTGTCAGGAAAGAGCAGTCCCTGGAGGAAGACCTTCTGTAAACTATGAGGGGCTCAGTAAGTTAGAGGCGCAGCAAAAAGAAGACCCTCAGCAAGATAGATTGATACATTTGCTGTAACAATGGGCTCAGGCTTGGTAACAATTGTGAGGATGGTATAGCACCCGGCACTATTTCATTCTGTTGTGCACAGGGACACTATGAGTAACCCAATGGACGGTACCTCACAGCAACATTAGACAATAGAAAGGAACTCTGGTGGCATTCTCAGGTAAGTGCTAGTTGGGCACTCAAAACCACCAACCACTCCTTAGGTGAAGAGTGATGACATTATGCTCCTGTAAAGATATATGGCCCCTACATATGGGCACCATGAGTCAGAATCAACTTGATGGCAGTGAGTGGATTTTTTTCTTTCTTTCTTTTTAATAGGACAGAGAGTAGAACTACTCTCTAGGATTTCTCAAACTATAAACCTTTATCAGAATAGGCAGCCTAATATTTCTCTCACAGAGCTACTAGTAGTTTCGAACCTCTGTCCTTGTAGTTAGCAGCCTAAGGCTTAACCTACAACAGCACCAGATACAATGGTGAATGATGGATAGAATGAATGAATGATAGAACCAAACTAGACCCACTGCCATTGAGTCAATTCCAAGTTATTGAGTTTCTGGGACTGTAAGTCTTTACAGAAGCAATCAGCCTCATCTATCGCAAGCAGTGTCATTGGTGGGTTTGAACATCTAACCTTGGAGTTAGCAGGACATTGTCTAAGCCAGTGCCACCTTAACCTCACGAGGCTCTTCTGACTGTCTGTTTTCTTGTCTTCTCCATCTTGCTTGAAGGAATGCTGTGGCATGGTGGATTGTACAGTAGGCTACTAATTGCGAGGTTAACAGCTTAAAGCTCATGCTCCTATAAAGATTTTAGGTTGTAGAAACCCCAAAGGGCAGTTCTTCTCTGTCCCATCATGTCATTATGAGAGAACGACCCAGAGGCCAAGGAATTGGTGTCTGTCTGGAGTTCTTTGAGGAATATAATTGCAAGGCATCTGAAGTCTTCTCGCAGTCACATCATTCTCTGTGCCTTTACCTGGTATTCCTTTTCCTTCAGCACTTTGACCAATATTTCGCTTACCTTATGTTTGTTTGTCCATTATCTGTCTCCTCCATCACAATATAAGCACAGCTCTTCTGTGTTCACTGCCGTACTCCCCGCATCTAGTGACGAAGTGAACCAAAACACACCTGTGCTTCATAGGGACTTCCGCAAGTCATACTGCCTCCCGAGCATGGTTTTTGAAAAGGGCATGACTTTGTCGAAATACTTGTTTGATGATAACACAGTGAGCAGTAGGAAAGCTCAATAGAAAAAGTGAAAGCCACCTTCAACCCCGCGACCGTGATTTATCCTTTTGAAGTGTTTATTTCTCTTCATGTGCTTCATATTATAATTATGTGTTCTCTTGGATATTCCATTTTGTATGTTGCATTTTTCTACTTAGTATGATATCTTAACTGCATTTGTATTTTGAATGATTTTGTGTGTTTGTATATAATAATGATGGGTAAGGCACTCTTTCTCTGCCTTCTGAATACAGCAGGAATAATGAAAAGAAGAGGGGATAGGCTTCATCTGCAGTGAAACAAATCACTGGCAAAAGCTCAGAACTCAAACCTGCCAAGTCTGTAATGTTTTTGAACACAGGTGAAGGAGGAAGAAGAACATATATACTTATCTCATGTCCTTAGACTTTGACCAGATAGCGATTTCCTTCAAGTGAAGCATGTGGCCATAAAGGACATATCCGGTGACTGCTGAGTTCTGTGGAGGGGCTGTAGAAGAAGTCCACACCCAGGTACCACATAGGACCAGCTGCCATTGATTTGATTCCAGCTAATGGCAACTCCAGGGTCAAAGTGGGACTGTGTTCCTTTGGATTCCCAGGGACTGACTTCTGCTTTCAGTGGACTGTATTTCCAGGCCTTTCCTCTGAGATGCCTCTGGGTGGACTTGCCAGTTGGTAGCCCAGCACCTCCGCCAAGGAATTGAAATCTCTCACTCTTCATTCAAGGATGCATCCTTATAGACCCCGAGGAAGCACCATGAGAAGGCAAGAGGCAGGACCAGAGAAGAAACCTTTCTGGTGGACCATTTTAACTGCCTCTGTCCTCACCTTCCAGGAACCTGCTGAAAGTGGAGTTTGAAAAGGACAGAAAGCAAGCAACAACTGCCTTTCATAAATTTGTGGTGAGATGCACAAAGGAAAACCACCAGATGAGCAGGGGGCAGAAAAGAAAAGCTTTCTGGAAGAGCTAGTTGGGCTTTTGGGAAAGCACATTACTTACATCAGACTCTGCCAATGCACTAAGACAGTAAACAGTATTTGGTGAATTGAATGAGTTAATTTTTTTCCCCTAACTCACTTGGTGTAGAGAGACATGGCCACTAGGGAGAAAATAACCCATTAAGATTAGAAATAAGAGTGAAATCGCTGAGCTTGTACAAACTTTGTGTAGTTTACAGAAAGAGGTTAGCACAGAGATAGGAGCCATAAATCACTGATTAAGCCACATGGCACACAGGGCCTGTGTTTCTGTAATGGTAAAATAAGCTTTACAGCCAAAGGTGAAGCTGAGCTGTTCAAATCGCCAGAATGTCACTGCTTATTTATGAGCTAAGATAAAACTCATTTTTAGATAAATGACTAAATTGAAATACTATAATGCCTACCATTCAAGAGCTCGTATGGCTTAAAAATGTGACTATAAAAATGTCACATGATTACAGCACCTATTTGTTGGCTAGGTATTTTCGGAGCCCTATCTGCTCAGCTTCTTGACTCCCCCCAGGTTTTACTCCTGCCTGACTTGCATAGCCAATGAAACTGTGGCTGTTGTGAGAGTGCACTGCAGTCCTCTGTACCTCCGCTGCTCCTGCTGACTGACGACTCTCTGGAACTCTTTAACCCAGAGCCGTTGATGTTACTCATATTGGAAACTAAAGGAATTTTCAGGAAAACAGTGTGTTGTGCCCAATTCAAACTCATAGTTATTTTGAAACGTTACATCCCATAGTCTAATGTTCTATCATTCCTCTTGAACCCTCTAACTCTCACGGCACCCTGAAGCCCATTTTAGCCAAGACAGAGCTTATTATGTCACCCGTTAAACAGTCAGCACAAAGCCTCACAGTAGCAGCTGTCCCTTACTGGTGTGCCTTAAAGGAAATCTGCTCCCACTGTGAGGAAGATGCCCTAATAGTCCAGCATGCTGAGCAGTGGGCTGCCCACGGAAAGGTTGGCAGTTGGAATCCCCAGTGGGGAGTGGAGACACTATGTGTCCTGAGACCTGAGACCCTTATAGAACATTTCTGTTCTGTTCTCTAGTGTTAACATGAGTCAGAATCCACTCAGTCGCAGTCGGTCACAGTGTGTTTGGTTTTCGGAACAACTTTAGTCAATTCCATTTAATGTAAAAGCTTGTCTGGGCCACACTGGTTGGGGAGTGTTTGAATCTAGGTAGCATGCTAGGTTAGATGGAGGTGTGCTATTTATGACATAATGGAGGTGGTGATGTCCACAAGGAAGAAAGACAGCTTTGTGCAGAAGAGAGCAGTGCATCCAGAGGGCAAGACCAATGGCATTGTGAGCAACTGTTGAGCATGGGAGGCTGAGTTCCCCATAAGACTTCTAAGGACAAAGAGAAAGAAGACAGCAAACTGAACCTAGCAGACACTTACATAGCATTTAAAATGTGCCAGACATGGCCCTAGATGCAACAGGCAGATTTTTCAGGTGACATAACTCCTTCAATCTTTACAATAACCCCACAAGATTTCCCACTCAAGAGAGTTACAGCAGAGAGGTAGTGAGTGTACTTAAAGGAGTGAAACTGTGACACGGAAACAGGTTGGATTATAGGAAATATTTGAATAGCAAAACAATCTGGTAAGTGTAGATTCATGTGAGAGAAAAAAATTCTGTGCCATTATATATAGAAACATGTGAGAAAGTGCCCTAATATTGTGCTACCTGGCAGAAGTCTTAGATTAAATAGCATGTGAAATATTTTGTTATTACTGCCATATAAATGGACAAACTGCTGATTGGGGATGTGCTCAGTAATTTGTGAATCCTTCAGCCCAGAGCCCTTGGGGGAAACTGATATTGACCCTAGAGGTGTGGGTTAGTCACTGCCATGTTCATGAAACATTATTAAATTGTTTAAAGATGTTATTAAATTAGTGTAGACTTGGCCTGAAGGTATTTTTAAGTACATTTGACAAAGCATTTTCATTTTAACAGCTAACACCTTCGAAAGGATGGGAGGGAAGCATGTAATCAATTTGAATACATATTTTGAAGTTCTTTTTCTGTCCATTTTTCTTAAAGATCCTGTCCCTGAACATCAAGATAATATATAATCTTGCTGCAAGGAAAAGCAAGACTTCTGTTTGTATTCATCGTATTTCTCAAGTGAAATGTAGGTTTTAGAGCAGTAGTTTTCAATTTTCCTAATGTTGTGACACTTTAATACAGTTCCTCATGTTGTGGTGACCCCCCCAAACCATAATAGTATTTTTGTTGCTGTAACTGTAATTTTGCTACTGTGATGAATCGGGTGACCCTTGTGCATTCGACCCCCAAAGGAGTGATGACCCACAGATGGAGAACCACTATTTTAGGGGAAAATGTTTTAATAAGGTTTAAGATCAGCAATTGCCTATCAGGTTTCCTGGTTGGGAGTGGGGGTCAGATGCATTACATACAGGAAGCTTATTAAGGAGTGATTTTAGGATCAACATCTCAAGAAGGCAGGAGAGGCAGCGGGACTGGGCAGAGAAAGAAGTTGGGGACACTGATGTAGTCTCTCTCACCAAAGGCTTCAGTTAGCCCATGAGAAGCAAGGAGGGCCTCCAGCCTTGGACCAAGTTGGGGAAAGGAGACCTGCCCTGTATAACTCCATGCTAGCTAGTAACCAGAAGAAGACTACCCTGGTGGCTCTCTAGCCCATGGCCAAGTTCCAGAGACAGTCCACAGGGCTGTCAGCTAATTTCCTTCTCAGTCTTGAAAGGGAACCTGGGCAACCCGCAATAGTGACCTTGATGGTAGCTGACTAAAATATTATGAAATTTTCAGAGAAAATTTCAAGTAATAAAAATGGTACCCACATTTTATTGTAGAAGCCACTCCTCACAGATTGGGAAAATAAGGCTGAGAGAAATTTGGTAATTTCACATCAGAAAGGAAGAGGGAAACTAGTTAGTTATATACTGTATATTGTACTTGGAGCTTTAAATAGGTTCTATCATCCAATCTTTGCAACTTTTCTGAGAGAGGAACTATTACCCAGTTTACTGATGAATAGAGGTCAGAGAGGTTAAGTAATTTGTCCAAGCTCACACAGCTAGTTATTGATTCAGCCATGACTCTAAACCAAGTCTGCCCAAAGCTGGTTCTCATGCTCCTGTGCTGCAGTATTTTAATTTTGGCTCTTTCCCCTTTGCTGACCCAGTAGCTGGCTTTCTGTTCTAATTTTAACTGTATGCCCATCTCCAACTTCTTGTTCTGACTTTGGAACTTCTTGTTTAACTTCGGAAAATGGACATTTACATATAGGCACATCCTGTGATAGCAAGACCATAAGAGGTAGCTTGTGAATCATTAAGTTTATACATTTTTTTCATTCATATCCATCTCATTTAACTTTTGCCACAGCTTTTGTAAGCAGAAGAGGAAGTTTTGATCCCAGCTTTTGCAGAATGGTAGTGCTGATAGCAATGCTTCCAGCAACCTATGATAATGAGGATGATTTGGTGCACTCTGTTAAATGGAATTAAAATAGGAACAGAAAATTGTGTATCTATAGACATGGACGTGTACTGTAAGCACAGAAATGGCCAGCATTGTAATTGTATTATTTATTAGGAGGAGATAGAAAGTAGAAAGAAAATTGTAAGGGCACGTACTCTATTCTAAAGTTGAGACTTTAGAAATGAATTTAAGCCTCATTTAAATTAAAATAACCTTGTAAGGCCTTCTCATCTGATTAGTGTCTGTACTCCGTGTTTCTTTTTCTGAGGGAATACGGTTGAGTGATTCCCACAGTTGAATCACATTACAAGTGATACGACACTTCTTTTGCTTTGTGACAGCCGACTTCCTCTGGGTTGTTTTTGACAGCCCATAGAAAGCAGATAAGGTTCTCCTGTTTCGCTGCTTATGTTAATATAGTCTTGCTTGTGTTTGACAATTCAGGAGGATTTTAAGGACATCCGTCAGATTTCTATCTAATATGCTTTATCTTCCATAGAAGAAAGGAGGAAGGAGAAGAGTCATTGTAATTTGGAGTGCACTTTACTTCAGTCATGAATATTCTTTGATATAATGAATTAAGCGATAGATCATTTCAATCTGACATACTTTATATCTTTTCTCAGAGTCCCAGCAACGATTACCTTGTTCACGTGCCTTTGGGTCCAGCTCAGCTTCTCACAGAGGGCTTTGCGAAGAGTTGGATGGAGCAAACATTTCTCCGTGATTGATGATGTGTCCCATATATATTGAGTAACTGCATTATAAATTATTTGGAACTTTCATATTAAAAACAGATGATAATGTATAGCTTGGATTGGCTTTGCAAAATGCAGAAAGCAAGACACGGGCATAATGTATATGGATGGAATGTATCATGAACCCACTTGCAGGGAGGAGTGTTTGTTAACAAGCAGAAATCAACCTAAAATACACATTTATAATGTGTTTTTATTAATCTAAACACTTGCAAACTGGATTATCATTACTGTTGCTGCAGTCAAGATCAGCTAGGACTTTGTTTCTATTTTGTTGTTGTTCTATGTATCAAAATGGTCAGAAAATGGCAATAACGTTATTTCATATCTACACATAGGCTAGATTATGCTGACACAGTTTATGAAGGTTTATGAGTGGGAACCAAATTAAGGATACCTTTCAGCACTCTCTCCTTTTCTGCAGTGAAGTCAAATATCAAGTACTAATATAATATCTTGAGGATTTATATAGAATGCACAATGACAACCCAGACTTTCAGCTTTTATTATAATGTAGATCCTTATAGTATCTGGAGGAATTTTTGTGTATCACTTGTATCTTTTGGCCCAAGTCTTCAAGGAAGTTCTCATTTCCTAATACCTCTTTATGGGCTCAACATAAGGCTTTGTAACAGGATTTAGACACACCTCTGCTTTTAGGGCATTGATCCCAGACCTGTATGCATGTGGTTGCCAGGAAGGCCCATGGGTTTCAGGAGGGAGTGGTGAGTGTTACATGTCATGAGAATACTGGCAAACTGAAGGATGTAGGCTTGACCAAAGGGACTTTATTCACATATGGAGTCGTGGTTAAAAGGATTTGAGCAGCAGCATGGCTGCATTGCCTTGATATTTTCAGAGCAGTGCTCCCTACCTTCCAAATACTTTCTGGACCTTGTTTGGGTGAAGAGTTAGTCTACTAATCTCGAGGTCAGCAGCCCCTCTATACGAGTAAGATGAGGTTTTTTATTCATGTGGACTTGACAATCTTGAGAACCCAGAGGAGTCATTCTACTCTGTCCTATATATTCTGTCCTTCGTGAGTTAGGGTTGACTCAATGGCCATGTTTTGGGGGTTACTGGCTCCACTCCAGTTAGTAGGCAGCTACAATTGTTATCATTGGGGTATTCCTAAACCCACCTCACCTAGTTTATTCCGACTACTTTGTTTTCCCTGGGAGCCGGTGCAAACCTTGGCAGCTTCAGCTGTTCCCCTGGAGCAGCTGGCGGCTTTGAACCCACGTGACCTTGCTGTGAGCAGCCTGACTCTTTACCTCCTAGACATGAGGCTCTCTGCACTGGGGCAGCCAGGGTCATTTTCTAGTTTGTTTGTTTCCATTTTCTGATTTTCAAGTGAAGACACAAATCTGGATGTTGATGTGAAATTTTATGACTTTTAGAACATGAATATGTACTCTGTCAAACCCTTTTGTCGCTGATGTGTGGTGTGAATGCTTTCCACTTTGACTCATTCATTGGGAAGTCATGGGTTCTCTTCAGTTTCCTATACTGCCATACAGTACAATGTCAGTAGCATTTATGGAGGAAATTCTTAGCCGAATCATCAAAATAAAATCAAAGGCACTTTGGGGTAGATTTACATTTGCCTCTTTAAGTGTGAAAATGCACTGACCTTCCAATTTTCTAACTTAAGCCTTGCACGTATGTTAAATGAGGGCCAAAAAAAGAGATAACTGCTGTTGGAATCTTTTTTCATTTGGAATAGCCTTTTTATTATTGATTGGTCCAAAACGGATACCAAATTTCCTCTTTCCCATTTATACCTCCGTATGAGATTTCCTGTCTTGAGTCATGCCTTTGTGGTCAGTTTTTATCTGATCATTTGTCTGACTGCTATTCTTGAGATGTTTTTATAACATTTTTAACAGAAAAAGTAAGTGCTATTTGTGGAGCACGAGCCTGTCGGCTGGGAAGGGTCTCCTGTGCTTTCTCGGGTTGTTTTCACATTTGACTGGTCCTGGCTTCTCGAACAGAAGTCTGGGAACTAACATGGACTGTCGAGCCATGGAACACAGGTTTCCTTCCTTTCCGAGTCTCTCTTCGGGGCCAGAGAGAAACAAGATGAACGAGAATGGAAAACAGATAAGGGTAGCTGAGCAAGGGGTTCATCACACTAATTTCAGACTCAACTCAGCTTGAAGACTTTATAATAATCTATAGAAATGGAATGCCAACAAGAAGCCAAGCTACTCTGATGAAACCTCCGCCCCTCTCCTTCTTTTAAGAGCACAATATGTTATAGCAATCTGGAACTCATAAATCACAGTGTCGGAAAAGACACTTTACGAAACTGACACAGAATTGGAACTTGTGGGGAGAGTCTTGTTCCCTTCTGCACCTGAGGTATTTTTTTCCATGTGTTGAGTTTCATTTTGGCTGTTCAGGGGAGAACATGCGAATTCCGCCGTGCTGCAGATTCACGTCATGGACGAGGCGGGGTCAAGATGCAATTGAGTTATTTTACGTAGCGAGAAGCCAAATGTCAATAGTGCTCTGTGGTGTTGTTCCCTCATGGTAGATGTGAACACAGAGAAGGGTCTTATTTCCCCCTCATCTGTCAGACGGTACTGGGTAAGAGTTATGATGTGGTTGATGGGAAGGGGAATAACCAGCAGGGAGTGGCAAATATTCCAGATTCTTCCATCACATATCTCTTCCTGTCCACATTAGGGAGAGCTTCAGTTTCTTCATTTCCATCCGCAGTACGGAGAGTGCCAGGGAAAAGAATGAAGAGGACTGGACACTGAAGGGAGATGACTATTTTAAAAAATAGTTAACAGCATCCTTGAAAATAACACAGGCAGGTACTTGTCTCTGACGTGTCTATTCTGCACAATCTGCTCAAGATTGACTCTGATTTGATTCTCTAAATACGAGCATTCATTTTCCTGAATGCTTTTGTTCAAACATGTGCACCTCTATATTTAAATACACAAAAGAGGCACATCCCCCTGCACTAATTCCATGGAAATTGTAGAGTAAATGTTAGCATCTCGTCACCTGTGCCTAGACAAATTTATTAGGCACTTGCTGATGGTGAGTAATACCTGTTTATTAAGCTGATTTCCAAGCTGCATGCATGAGAGCTTTCATAAATTAGCTTTTAGTACCTGAGCATTTAAGCTTAAATGGAGATTAGTCATTCATAAATTGAGTCAAGTGGTCACAGACTAAGACAGAAGAACATGTTATTCTCACCCATTTCTGGCACCCTGCCACTCCCTTTGTTTCAGCCCCAAGAGCCCGCTTTACCATAAAGGAGGACATATTTAAAGTGAGACTCCCAAGTGCCAGAAATTTCTAGTTTATGCCTTGGCCAACCAATGAGGATAATCAGCACCTGTCTCTCTGAAAACTGACAGGGCATGTTTTGAAAATGTTAAAAAAAAAAGAAGGAGAAGAAGAAGTACACAGAGGTCACCAATTAAGCAGTCTCAATTCCCTGGGCCTCGATGACAGTTTTGAAAGTTAAGTTGCTTTCCCTTGTCAGGGTGATGCACTGTGGTCATTTAAATGAACCGACCATTTCAGTCTCCTGCATTTTCTAGCTAACACATAAAACTCCGAAGTGTGGACTTTGAAACAGGAAATATCGACAGTATTCATAGCAGCATGCACATTGTGCCTTTTTATACTCCCTCACTGAAAGAAATTATGCATGTCCCAGTTTAATATGGCGCATGTCCCAAACAGTCATACCAGCTGTTTGCTGTTGTTCTTAGGTGTCAAGTCGGCCCCAACCCATAGTCACCCTTCATATAACAGGATGACACACAGCTTGGTCCTGTATCATCGTATTTAAGGAGGCCTTGTGTAGAGGCCCAAAGTCTGTCTGCTATCTTCTATTTCCTTTCACCTTCCTCCCGTTCCATAATCATGCTCACCTTTCGGTTCTCAGTAATTCATCCAGGCTGCATTGTACTTGATCAAACTCCCCCCAGGATGCTGTGCCATCCTCACCCTCAATTTCAGATCTCTTGGTGGTCTCTTGTCCCTGAGTTTGTTGGCTCCCTTCTCCCCTATCTACCCCTTCCTCTCCCATGTGCCTGTGGAACCACTGGTCCTGTTGTTTTCTCCTTGGGACTGTTTATCCTGCCTATGTTACATAGATTGGCAGAGAGTGAAAGGGGGGAGGAAGCCAATAAATAGTTCCAGGTCTATCTGCTGACCCATATGAATGTGTTTCCAGTCGGTTCTGATGAGGTGCCTAGCTCTGATCCCTGAGTCAGAAGTCTATTTTCAGGATTCCTCAGGGAGTTTGTTACTTTGATCCCCTTGCTGTCCTGTCATGCTCCCTGCTGTACGTGGGGCAGACTGGGCACACTTTCTGCCTGGTGTCTCCAGTTCTGCACTCCTCTCCACACCCCAGCACTATGGGTCACTGAGGGCATTCTGTTTCTTGCAGGGGGGCCAGCCCTCCGGTCTTCTCTGCTCCAAGCAGGGATGTCATCCTAGAAGCTCGAAGGACCATGATGAGGTTCATTTTCTCTCTCTTTCTCTGTCTCTGTTCCCTCTTATTTTGCACCCATGTTGTCTGAACAGACCTACCACTCTCCCTGGGCTCTGTTCAATGCTGTCCTCTGTAGTACATGCTTCTGGGGTGGGGGTCAACATAGCTCACCTTGGACCTGGCCTCTCATTCTCTCTTAGTTCACTGCTCCCTGATGGTATATTGCACTCAAGGCTTGGCACTCCAGGACGAGTTCTGATCCCTCTCTTCTTTTCCTGTGGAGACATAAACTATATCCTCCCCATAGGCGGATTACTGCCCTGTTCCCTCACCACCCTCATCCTTTTTGTCTTTCTCTCTCTCTTTTCTTCTCCTTTGTAGTTGGTTTCCATAAGAATTCATGGGTTGGTCTGACCCCTGACAAAGTGTTTGGACCTCTACCTGGGGTTTATGCATTAAGTACCTTATTCTCTACGCCATTGTACTTTTTGAGCTTACTTCACTGGACTCATGTTATACCTGTCCCTTTGTGCTTGGCTGTCTTTACTTAGCATAATTTCCTCCAACTCTTCCCATGAGTGATGTGCTTCATGCATTCATCACTTCATTTTAGGGTTTTATAGTACTCCATTGCATGTATCTGCTAGATTTCTTTAATCCATTCACGAGTTAATAGAATTTTAGATTGTTTCCAATACTTGGCAACTGTGAACAGTAATGCGTGATGAATGTTGGAGGACAAATCTCTGGTCATGGTCTGTTCTTTACTCCTTCTGGGTCTATGTCCAATAGGTGGATTGCTGGATCATTTGGTAGCTTGATTTCCATCTCCAGATCCATAGTGGCTGCTCATATGAAGATTGGTTTCCTTTATTTTTTTTTCCTGAATCCTGAGCTCATGTCTCTCACACCAGAAAAGCTGTTCTGACAGAGTAGGCAATGGGGCAGCAGTCTGCGCAGGTTGGACAGGGGTCTAGGCAGAATCACACCAGCAAAGGTGAGGTCCATCAAGGGCTAGAGTACCATCAGGTGATGCAGAAAGTGAAAGTATTCTCAGACGCCTACTCCAACTGGGAAACGGACTGATCCAGACATACAGAGTCAAATCCTGCTTCATGGCCTTTCCACTTGCTGTTCTCTTTGCTTAGAAAGCACCATCTCATGGACATCCACATTACTCATTACCTTTGTCCAGGGGACTTCCCAACTTCATCTTACCAGGTGTTCCATAGCGGTCTATTAATAACACCACACACACACACACACACACACACACAGAAGGGAAAGGAGATAGTGGCTGGTATGAGAGTTGAAAAAAATTAGCAATCTATAATCTATCAAGGGATCATGAGGGTTGGGGGAGGGAAAAATTAGGAATTGATCCCAAGAGCTCAATGAACAGTAAATGTCTAGAAAAGAATGATGAAATATATGTATGAATATGTTAGTACAACCCATGTATTGATTGAAACAAGAGTTATAAGAGCCCCCAATAAAATGATCTAAAAAACAAAAATCCCTCAGCCCCAGGACTGTGATAGCCACTCCTCAATTTTTCCCCTCCCTGATCTCCAGCTGAAATGATAGGTTTAATTGTTCATTGTTTTCTTCTTCCTCTAAAATGTAAGCCACACGAGAGTGGGAAATCTGTTTTTTAATCATTTCTATCACCCTAAAATGTAGATCGTGCATGGCACGTGATTTATAATCCATGAATAATCAGTGACTAAATGAGTCAATTATTTAGAGACAGTTGTTATATAAAGGGAAAAGGTAAGAACATTAAGGATGGCACAGGTAGCTGAAGATAGGTTGTTGGGAGAAAATTTATAGAAATAAGTGGAGTTTCACTTGGGATAATCCTACCTAATGGCTTTGTGATTAATTATCCCATAATTGAGATTTAGTTTTTCCACTCATTTGATGTAATTAGTTTTATGGAACTCTATTTTTCATGTCAAGCCAACAATGGCCTCAGAGAAGAGAAAGCTCTGAGCTGTAAGGAAATGGGGAAAGTCCAGATGATGCATGAAGTGAGAACACAGTAGAAAAATGCCAACATTGCTTGTACAATCAATCACTGAAAATGTATCAACAAGCAGAGGCCTTTCATTAGCTGGGTTATTAGAAGGCAAGGGAAGATGAGACCAAGCCTCTTCTGAATGCTGGTGGTGTCATTTCAGAATGGAGAGCTTGGGTATTAAAGCAGGTCTATTAATTATATTTCATTATAATTTTTTTTTAATCCTTTGGTCTCAAAATATTTTCTTGTTTTGACTTTGGGCAGCTTTGTTCTGTTGTGCATAGGGTCAACCTGAGTTGGGTCTGAGTCGATGGAAGCTAGCAACAATAACATTTAACCAACTGCAAGTAATTTTTAAGTAACATCCACTCAATCTTTTGAATTGAACGGGGTGCTTTTAGTAGGAAATCTGCATCTCATCATAAAGATGGAACACAAAATCCTTGGCTTAGTGATAAAACCCAGAAATGGATGGACTAAAATGTTATAAACTTTGCAAATAGTAAAAATACACAATCCACGAAATGTGTTTTGCTTTTGAAAAATTATGGACATGTGTCCTGGCAGAGTAAAGAATGCACCCTCCTCGAGCTATGTGCTCAATGTCCTTGAAATGTTAGGTTATAGAAATAACCTACCTGACCACGCACAGATGCCAAATGCACACTTATCATTGAAAGACAGCTAAATTCTCAAAAATATTACTATCATGGGTGTTATTGTTGGTTGACAGAGTGCCGTCATGTGTTTTTTAAATCATAATGTTCACTTAGCTTTTCCAAAGAATTTAATGCTTCTTACTTGTAAACAGGATAAACATTGGATCAGGGTAGTTAGTGGTAAAGAATCCATGCTTTCCTTTTCCATTCTCTGTATCCGCTTCCTGGAGTCAATGGGAAGTCTTGATGAGCTTAAGGCAGTGAGAGGACATTGGACTGGCCATTATTTACTCTCGTGACAGAACTGGAGGTACTAAAGAAACCATTCTCTCCCATTCTTCATTCATGGAGAAGTGGGAAGGCGTTGACTCACCCAAACTCACACTCTGCTTCAGTGAGAGAGCCTTGCCTATGATCCTGTGGTTTGTGTCGTTCGGTATTGAGGAGTGGGCTCTGGCCTATAGCAAACAGAATGAACCCTGAGTGGTCCTGCACCACCCTCACAATTCTTTCTCTGTTGGAGCTCACTGGTGCAGCCACGGGGTCTATCCATCTCCTTCATGGCCTTCCTCTTTTTTGCTGCCTCTGCACTTTACCAAGCGTGGTGTCTTTTATTCCAGGGACGAGGCCTTCCTGACAGCAGCTCCGAAGTATGCAAGAGAAAGTCTCATCATCTTTGCTTCTCAGGAGCACTCTGGCTGTACTTCTTCCAAGACAGATAGTTTTGTTTGTTTAGCAGTCCAGGGTACTTTGAATAGTCTTTTCCAGCACCACAGTTCAAATACATGCATTCTTCTCTGGTTCTCCTTATTCAGATCCCAATTTGGCACATGTGTGGGGGCCATTAAAAAAGACCATGTTATGGGTCAGGTGCACCTTCATCCTTTGAGTCACATCCTTGCTTTTCAGTTCTTTAAAGAAGTCTGGGGCCTCTATCCTGTCCTTCTAGTTCCCATTTTTGGTGTAACTGACTATGTCCACCATTTCTTGACTAGGCTCCCTGGTTTTGTGTGTTAAGCATTGGCCTTCTAGCTGCAGGTTGGTGATTCACACCCACCAGCTGCTGCTCTGGAGGAAATGACGTTGTCTGTCACCATAATCAGAAACTTTGTAAAGGGTTGCTATGAATTAGCATCTAATCCTTGGCAGTGAGTTGCCTTTATTTTATGTTTTCTTTACAGCACCTTGCTTCATCCCTGAACTCAGGGTTTGTTTTGTTTTGTTGATAGTGATGAGATAAATGAAGGTGTCAGGGAACAAAGAAAGAGGGGGGAAAGCATACAGGGCTGCCAGTCTCTGAAATTCTGCTCAAAAGCATTATATTTTTGTAGTGTTTTCGACCAAAAGACATGCTAAGCATCCATTCAATGCAGAACATAAAGCTAGGTAATATGGGAAATATCAAGATAAGTGTGATCTGGTCTTTCCCCCAAAAGAAAGCAGATTTTCTAACAGTTTTCTTTCATGGGATGACCCACTGAAGTGCATAGGGCCACTAATCTTCTTAGACATGTTAGAGACATAAGGAAATCATGCTTCTGTGGTTCAGAATGGAATACATTGCTTGAGATGGATTTGGCTAGCAATGTCTTTATTGTTCTTGAGAATTCATCTTCTCTGAGGTTGTTTAAACTAAAAAATATATTTCATTATCCCCTGATTCATATTTTCAAGATACATTGACACCACAGAACAGGATAAAAGTAGGATTCCAATATTAGAGGGAAAGAACTTGTCTCCAGTAGGTAATGCTATTTCCAAAGTCAAAGTGCAACTTTCTCTTGTCTCCTCATTCAATAGAAGAGAGTCTGACCAATAAACTCACTTGCATCCTGTTTTTTATACAGCGTCTTAAGGAAACAAGTAAAACTCATTGGTATTGACTCAAATCCAACTCATACTGATCCTGTAGAACAGGGCAGAATTGCCCCTGTGGGTTTCTGAGACTAGAACTCTTTTTTGTTTGTTTGTTTTTGTTTTTTGGGCATCACTGCCCTCAGGTGGTGGGATTAGGAGGCCCAGCCTTTGCTCCGTGGAGCTGGAATCGAACCTCCGTCCCAGTGGGCCGCAGTCCTGCGCACAACCACTACACCATCGGGGCTCAGCCTGAGACTAGAACTCTTTATAGGCGTAGGAAACCTTATCTTTCTTCCATGGAGAAGCTGGTGGTTTTGAACAGAAGTCCTTGAAGTTAGCAGCCCAATGCACAGCCACCACACCAGCTCTTTCAAAAAAAAAAAAAAAAAGACCCATGGATTACAAGTTTTAGGGCTATAAAATTATTTGAAATAAAGTTCACAGACAACTGAATAAGTAAACATTTAGTATATATTTCATCATAGTCATTGAATATTAGGACTCTTACATTTTTTTTTCTAATGACTTATTGGAATTTGGAAAACTGAAAGAAGAGTTAAAAGAACCTATTTACCAGTCTTTTGACATCTCCAATATGAGATACAATAAAACTGAGAAATCAATTGTAAAGCCTTTTGACAGCTGCATAAAAGTAAAAATTTCATTGGCTGTTGACTGCTTAGGTATTTTATCCGTGAGGATGTATGGATAGAATTGTGTATATGATGAAAGTAGTTATCAATGAAGTGCGCAGGTTTTGCAAAAACGTCTCAATCACATTAGCTGTATTACCAAGTCATTAGAGCACAGTTTGAGGCAAGTTTTCCTAGAATCATCTCCAGATGTGAATAAGTCAATTATTACCATTAAAGATAACCTACTATGTTATTGCTACTAAAGCAAAAAGTGTACTTCTGGAGGCTAGCATTATTTGTTTTTCTTCATTTTATCCATGAATTATATTAAAAGGTAGACTATGAATTCTTTGTCATCACTAATATGCTAAAGCTTTCTGGAAAGCTTGTGCGAGCAATGTTTTTCAAAGTTTGCTGGGGTAAAGTGGTGATCATGGCATCTTTACCACAAAGAACATCTGTTTACCAGCTCCGTTTTCTTCAGCCGGTTGTAGGAGTGCTTTAGGGAATCATTTCCTTTTTCTCCTGACAGGCATCTGTGCTTGAAGCCAGGCTGCAAAGATAACAATTGTGTGTGCATGCAAACACATGCATGTGTGTAGAGCATGCTTAAATCATAGGCACACCCACTTAAGACAGGGTCTGCTTCTCCAGATAATGCAGAAGCCATTGTCACTACTCTCAATATAAAACAAAAGCAAAAAGAAATTTTAAAACATTAGTTTTGTCTCTATTGTGATTATGTTCTAAAACTCTAGAAAAGCTACACATTTTAAATTAAAATATGTACTCAGTGTAATGCCTTGAAGGATAACAAGCACCTTCTTCTGGCAATTCTACGTGTCTGTCTTAATTGTAGGGTGTTATGAAACAAAGGTGTGTCCCTGGGGCTAGGGGGCTTAAAAAGCTGTGACATTCTTAAAGCAAGAGGAGAGTGTTAGTTGCAAAAATATACACTCTGACTTTTTTTTTCCTGGGGACACTTTTATTTGCAAAAAATCAGGAGGAAAATTCTCATTTCTATCTGTTGTCAACCCTTGATCCTCCAATATTGCCAAGCACTATCTTACAACCAAATCCAAATAAGCATTTCATTTATACATCTTAGATAAGCTAGTGTGTAATGTTTTTTAAAAGCTATCAAAATATGACATTCCATTTTTTTCAAATTTATGGGACTTTCCCCATTGTTTTATATTTCAAAGGACATTTGTCTTTCATTCAAAGTATTTGAACATTTGTGACATAACTTGAAAAAAAATTGTTTCCCCTGTTTGAAAGAAGAAGCAGCAAACCAAAAGAAGTCTATGAGGCTAGCTGGCTGGGCGGGGGGGGGGGGGGGGTTGACCGCCCCCTCCCTAGAAGAATGCACAACAGAGGATAGCACTGAAGATACAGCCCTGGGAGAGTGGAGTGTCTGCCCAGACCACATATGAGCAAACTAAGGGGGGTGGGGGAGAGACAGAGAGAGATAGAGAGAGATCTGCATCCTAGTCCACTAAGCCTTGAAGATGACATTTCAGCTCAGAGCAGTCAATATGCAGAGAGGACCATGGGGCCAGCCCTCCCAGGAGACATAATGTCCCCTCATTGACCTACAGCATTGGAGGGGCCAGCACGGGAGACACAGTGTGGGAATTGTACAAAGCAGAAAGGGAGCACAACAAGGGGAGCAAAGCAATTAGGTGTCCTGGGAATCCCCAAGATAGATTTTGGACTCAGGTGCAGGGCTTGGCACCTCATCAGACCCAATTGGAAAATATAAGGATCATCGGAGAGACCTGGAACTATTTATAGGCTTTCACTTTGTTTTGTTTTTTAATATCTACCTATATAAGATAGGTAGGGTAAACAACCCTGAGGAGAAAACAACACAACCGGTTGTTCTGGGGGTAAAAGGAGAGGAGAGGAAATAGGGAGAGGGGGCAGGGAATCAACAAACTCATAGACAAGGGAACAAGAGATCTAAATTCAATGGTGACGAGTCTGTAGAACACCTGGTAGGGTCTGATCAGGTGCAATGTAATCTTGAAAAATTGCTGAATTGAATGAAGGCTGACATGTTAGTGGGACAGCAGAAAAGTAAAAGTAAATAGAGGGAATAACTAAAAGACAAAGACATTTAGAGAGGTATAAATATAGGCATGTATATATGTAAATATATTGATATATAATGATAAGAATATAGGTCTGTGTACATATGTTTATATGCTAAGTATTGAGGTAGCACACAAACATCCTCAAGTCCTCCCTCAACCCAAGAACACTTTGGCCTAATAACTTGGCATTCTGTGGTGTTCATCTTCCAGACACGATGCCTGAAGATAAAATGGGTACATAAGTAAATGTAGCAAAGGAAGCTGATGGTGACAGGCTATTAGAAGATATAGCATCTGGGGTCTTAAAGGCTTGGAATTAAACAGATGGCCATCTAGCAGGGAAACTCCACATGGAAGAAGCACAGCAGCCTGTGTGTGATCACAAAGTGGTGACAGGATCAGATATCAGGCATAGGAAGACCCAAAACAAGCAATCATATTGATGTGCACAAGGTGGGTTCAGAGTGGAGACCCAAAGCCCATCTGTAGACAATCGCATATCCCTCAAAAAGAGTCATAAGGAAGGGACAAGCCAGGCATGTGCAGTATAGCACCTAGGTAACACCCAACATCCCTCTAGTTCTTTAATGCTACCCCCACCCCCGGTCCCAATACCATGACCCAGTTCTACCTTACAAATCCAGTTAGACCAGAGCTTGCATACCCTGATACAGATAAGAACTCTTGACAAAAGGAATCCAGGAAAGAAACTGCCCCCTTCCCCCAAGGAACTGTAATGGGACTAGTGACAACATGAGGGCAGGGAGCAGGGGAAAGGCAAGGGAAGAAGGGGGAGAAATAGGGAACTGATCACAAGAATAGACAATATAACACACACACCCCATCGCAGAGGTCACACAACAGAAACGTGGGTAAAGGGAGACAGTGGATAGTGTAAGATAAGAAAATAGTAATTTATAATTTTTCAAGAGTTTATGAGGTTGGCAGGTTGGGGGGAGGAACGAGGACAAAGAGGAGCTGATACCAAGGGCTCAAGTACAAAGAAAATTTTTGAAAACAATAATAGCAATATATGTCCAAGTGTGCTTGATACAATGGATGTATGAATTGTTATAAGCCCTGTAAGAGGCCTCCAAAGGATTTACAATAATAATGATAAAATGCAAAACATAAGCATTGCTACGTATAAAGTATGTCTTTGTATTTTACTCATGAAAGGAATATATGTAGATGTGTAGATGTAGATACACACAAAGTTCTCACCTTTTTTCCTGGTAGATTGCATTCGGGTAATTATGACTTTTGTTGTTATTGTTTGTTTGTTTTTTATTACCAGGAAGTTCTTGACTGAATGAAGGTAGTGAACACCTTCATCATCTGTGTGCCCACAATTCAGTTACAGTGTCATCTTTCATATTTGATGAAATGACTGCTTATAAAAATAGGCTTCTTCTAATACCACATTAAGTAAATATTTCCATTAGCATCAATTCGGGGCTTATTACATTGTAATTATTATCGTAGCATCAGTTTTCAGCAATGTAATGTGAAAAACACAGGTCCCAAAATATAGTAAACAGAGAATCCATATAACAGAGAAAAGCGATTATAGGAATTCATAATTCAACTAACTTAACCTTGACATTCTGCCTGAATCTTATATAATAAAGCCATTGAAAAGTGGAGAACTGGACGGGTTAGACCTGGATGAGTTAGATGTGGAAGAATTAAATCAGTGATGAGAGATTTAAGATGATAGAAGAAAAAGTGGATCTTGGCATAAATAGATGTTTCAGAATTAAAGAGAGGCTCTTGGAAAAATGATGTTTTCTCATATTATGAAATAATAGCTTTAGTTTAGACTGAATAATTACGTGATTTCATCATGAAGAAATCGCCCCCTGACCAAACTTTGATTTAGGTTTTATTCTAAGATGTCATTGCAAATATAACTTGAACTGTGTTCATTTTGATGTAAGTTTTACTGAATTTACTTGAAATAATGCCCCACCCAATGAGATTTTACTTTCATTTTTTCTACGAAATAGATGAAAAAGAAAAAAAATAGGAAGAACAGTAGTGGCAAAATATGAACTTGGTGATAGAAACAAAGTTGCAGATTACATGATTGAATTTTGCAAATTACTCGATCAATTATAAACATGGACCCCTCCAGATGGAATACACAGGAATCAAATTGACTGCACCTATGGGAAGAGACAAAGGAGCATCTCAATATCAGCTGCTAAAATTAGGCCAGGAGCTGACTGTGAAGCTCACCAAAAATTACTCATAGATCAGTTCAAATGAAAAAAAGTTAAAATTACTTCTCAAGACAATGAAAACAAGTCCATTCAAACCAACACATGATCTTGAATATGTCCCACCTGAATTCCAAAATCAGACTTGACACATTGAGCAGTATTGACGGAAGACCTGCAGAGCTTTGGGATCACATTGAGAACATGGTGCATGAAGAAAGCAGAAGGCCATTAAAAAGACAGGAAAGAAAAGATCCAATTGCATGATAGAAGAGACTCATAGCCAAAGAATAGAAATTGGAAGAAATAATGGCATAAATGAGCTGAACAGAAAAATTTAACAGCCATCTCAGGAAGAGAAAGTAAATATTATAATGAAATGTGCAAAGACTTAGAATAAGAAAACCAAAAAAAAAATGTTCAGCTTATCTTAAACTGAAAGAACTCAAGAAAAATGTCAAGCCTTGAGTTGCAATATTGAAAGAGTCTATGTGCAAAATAATGATGTAGGAAGCTTCAAAAGAATATGGGAATGACACAGATTGAAAAGAAGATATGGAGAGCTATCAGGATACTCACAATGCAGTGAGGCAAATGGATGGGTGGTCTTAAAGGATTTCGTCCAAGGAAGCTGTACAGAAGCAGCAACACCAAGGATCATGTAATAGTGTAGACATTCTGCATTTATTTTTACTTAGTGTTTTGAGGGACCTCAACTTTAATATTAAATACTTCACCCTCTGCCCTCAAGTCAATTCCAGTTAGAGATCTTATCAATGGTTTCTGAGGCTGTAAATCTTTTGAGGAGCAAGCTAGATGTCATTGGAAAAAACACCAAAGATATTGTAACACAGATCATATTTTCCCTCTATTTCTGATACACTTCCAATATCTCTGTACTGGATCAGTTAATTTAACTTTATTTTCTCTTATATATAAAAGGATTTCCCGGTTTCAAATTTTCACTCTGTCTAAATGCCACTTTCTTATACCTTTGCTCCTACATTTTCAGCCTTCTCCTGATGCATTAATAAGTGAATTTATTTGATTGCAAAGGATAATTAAGAATATGAACTTTTACAAAGTCATGCTATCCATTCTATGGCGGTTGTGTACATAGCAGGTTTTTTTTGCTTTGTTTGTTTGTTTTGCTTTGAATGTCATTAGAATTCACAGAGGCCTGAACAAAAGCACTAATCAGCAACATGCAATATCTCCTGTCTGTGCGTGAACCCAGCTGTTCCTGAACTGTGTGTGCTGACCTCATTGGGGAAGACTGACTGCTTAGCAAATGTAGCCAATTTTAACCCCCACGCAAAAGAGTTTGTGTACATCATGTCAGATGTATGTCAGAAGACCAGATGAGAGCCTTGCTCAGAAGGGGTGGTTTCTTGCCGATGATGGCCTCTTGTCTGACAAAAATCAGCCTGTTTCCATCGCACAACTGGCGTGCTCTACATGGCAGGTCATGCCTGGTTCATCTAACAGCTATGTTGGAAACGTGAAGACTTATGAATAATCAGCCAAGTGTAGTTTTCAAAATCCTGTATGCTCGATGTTTGTTAATGATGTCTCCATAGTTGATTGTGTTGGTTAACGTGGTCTTTCTAGTGCTAGTTGCATATTTTTGCCTCTGCTTCTCTGCCCAGATTTGCCAATGCTCTTAGAAAAATTAGTTCCTGGAAGCTTTCCCCACTCCATGCATAAAAAGTTAAAAGCGCTTTACAAGGTTTGTGTGATTTCTTTGAATTGTGTGTTTTAGTTAAGCTTTATTTTATTAAATGTCCACAGATTTCACTCCTTCTGAAAACATTAATGGTGTTCCAGTTGGGCTCTCCTTAATAAGATTGAAATCCACTTCATTGGCCAACTAACTTATCTGAATAGTGAAAATTCTATTTTGCTTTTTTCACTTATAAGCAAATGACAAATGTGAGATTCTGGTTATTTTCTTGATGTTTTTTATTTGCATGAGTCTAATAAATCTTCATGATTCACTTTTGTCATAGATAAGAAAGATTTCCAGTATAGAAGGGGTGCTTGGAGAATTTGTTGTTGTTTATCCTCTTTAAAATGTCTAGGAGATTTCTCTTGCCATGAATTTTGGATGAGTCCTCATGGCAGAGTAATCTCCATATGAGCTGCTAACCACAGAACTTCCAACCCACTAACCACTCGGCAGGAGAGAGAGATGAGGCTTCTGTTATTGGGTATAGCCTCCGTAGCCCAGGGGGGCAGGTCTTCTTTGTCCTACAGGGCTATGATGAGTTGAGTTAACTGGATGCCAGTGAGTGAATTTTGTGGAAAGAAGCAGCCTTTTATAATATTCACAATTATCTTCTATGTGCCAAGATCACCATATTTCTGTTAATTATCTTCAAGTGGGCTCTCAACTCATGACAAACACGTGCACAGTAGGACCTGGCTGTTGTAAAAATGAAGGCTTTTTTCTGAAGTAGAGTTTCAGGCTTTGTTCTCTAAAGACTGCTATCAATTTATGCAAATGAGCTACAGGGTACTCATCATCACCTTGTTTTATATGTAAATGTTTATCAGGACTTTCAGCCTTTGTGAACTTTAACGAAGGCAATTCCAGAATCATCACCAGATTTGGTGACTCATCCCCCAGGGGATAGAGAGCCATATTCATGTGAGAATCTTTTAACACATTTATAGAGATGATATTCCCAAGAGTCTACATGCTCACAGTTCTGCTTCTTATGATGGTGACCAATCCCATTGCCCTGGGACACATTGAGAATATTTTTTTTTCCTAATGTATTGGACCCAGGAGTCCTTATATCAGTATAAATTTAAAACTGGGATTCAACCACTATACACAAGAAGGTAGAGCCATCTTCCAAGCATACGAGGGGTTTCAAAAAGTTTGTGAAAAAGTAGAATTAAAAAATAACGAGCCCCCAATAGAATGATTAAAAAAAGATAATGGCATTTCCCCAGAAAGGTTTTGAAGTCCCCCCTTAATGGTGAGCAAACATAGCCATCTATAAGAGCGCAGACTAAGTGATTCTGCTCACATACGTACAATGCAAGGCAAACCAGTCCACTGTACAGGAGTTTAGGAAAGTCGTTACCTTGGGTTGGCAGGAGGATGTTGACAAATTGGGCAAGAGGGCTTGGCTCCAATTTGTAAAAAATTACCAATGTCCAATTACAATATGCATTTTTCCAACAAAAAGCTTAAAAGTCATGCCGCACCTTGATGAGAGAGTCATCTGTGGTAGCAAGTGAACAAATAAGGCTGCTAACCAAAAGGCCAGCAGACGTGTCTGCCTAGAAGTGCCTTGGAAGATACTCTTGCTAGGTTTCTGAGATGGCTAAGAATTCACGCAGCACTGAAAAAACCTTTTTTTAAAAAAGAGAGAGAATTGACGCAGCATCAGAAGTACTTTTGTAAATGCAAGTGGCTTAGATGAGGGAAAGGGAAGTTCCGGTATTACAGTGTCAGATCATACATGCTATCCCTGGAAAACATGCAAAGCAGCACTGGACCGCTCAAGAATTGCTGAGTGAAGATGGCCACTTCAGGAGAGCGCAAAAAACCCACATGAACACGAATGCAAGACAAGAGGGTTATTGCCTGTGGTCCCTGTCTTTCAATGCCCCTCCTACTCTGCTTGAGGGGGTGTGGTTGAGCATACTGGCTATTCTTTGTGGCCTAAATTCAGTGGCGCCTCTGAGGGGAGGTTGCTGGTGCCTAGTGTGTGCCCAGGTTGCCCTCCACCCGTGTCTAGGTCTGAGCACCACCAGCTTTGTGTCATCCCCATCAGGATCTTATGCGTGCCTGATTTCTTTGCAGCCCCTTAATTGTGGCATGGCCAGCTAACTTTCATTCAGCACTGGCATTCGATGGCGACAAACCCCGCTATCCCAGATCCTCCTCCATGTCATTATTAGTGATCTACTTCCATAAATCGGCTTCTGAGATCTCTGTAGGGCACACCCCTACTCTGACACTGTGAGTCCGATCAACTTAACGACAGCTCACTGGGTTTCAAGCAGTTAATGCAGGCATAGCAGTGATGGCCCCCGATGAGAGAGAAGGAAAGATAAGCCAGGAACAGTGAAACCCACCAGTCTAACGCATCCTTCCTATTTCAGAACTGAGGAGACTCTCCAGAACTCTCCCAGGGATCCATATTGCCTGAAATTACAGTTGATGGCAACATTCATTATCTTATTTGATACATTTCTATGTTGAGTATGTACATCAGGGAATGCTACCAACCCAACCAGACTCTCCCTCAGTTTAGAATTCAGATCTTGCTCATTGATATGACTTACCTGCCCTGGCAGATCTTTAAACGGGCACTTCTTCAACTCACATTCATCTTCCTATTACAAGAAATCAGGTTATTTCATGTTTTCAAGGAGAGGACTAGCCGTTCCTTCTTATCTCAGCTTGTCACATGTTTTATGTTGGTCAAGGAAGACTGTTTTGAGAATCCAGTGTAGTTTGATGTTTATGAAAAACATTGTTCTTCCAGAAAGACTGGATTAGGACAGAGCATGGGACTCTTCCCAGCTTCCCAGCTGGCTGGTGTGCTCATCATTTCTGGTGCCTAGACTCATTCACATGTTTCAGCTCCTAGGCCTGTCATTTGATCAGGCTCTCATCTGCATGTCAATGAGGCCTAAAGCCCAAGGAAAGAATTAACTGGGTCTGGGATGCAACTTTTCAGCAAAGGCAGTGGAAAGGAAAGTTGCACTGAGTGAGCTGATTGTCTTGGAGCAGAAATCTCGTGAAGGAATCATGTTAATAACATGTGAGCCTGGCTATATGATGTCTTCAATGGTCAGCCTAGTAGGAGTTTAAACATGAGCAAAAACACAAATTAATCCAAAACAGTAAATGAAACATACCTTTCCAAGTAGATCAACTTCCTTGTTTCCTTGTTATTTACTTGTATGCTTTTTATCCAGATTAAAGCAAAGGGTGAATTCAGATTTCCTTTAGAAGTACATGAACCACGTTCTCTTGCATTTTTAAACCAACAATATTAATTTCCAGTTGTATTTCTTGTCCTTTAGGACTAATTAAAGAAAACATGTTTGTTTTTCTAGGCACCGCTCCCGAATCTGCAAGTGCCAGGGATATAAATTCTGGTTTTATGTTCCAAAAGAATGTTTAGGTTTTGAGATCAGATACTCTTTAGAAGAATAAAAGTTTGTGTGTGAGAGAAGAGGAGATGGTGTCCAGGCTCAGGAGTTTAGCATTGGACCACAGACATTTCTAGGGAGGTCAGCAAATTCCATCCCAAAACCTTTCCTGTTATTTTGCCACAGGTTATGTACATACACACATAACAAATCCAACATATATTTAACGCAATGTTTCTGAAACCTTTTATTTAATAGGCACAGCATCTCATAAGTTGCATAGACCTATTTATATATCCTTAATAGATAAGATGATTTCTCAAAAACCCAAAAGTATGGAAGCACTCTATTTAGATGATGGTTTCCAAGTGCTTTCAAAATGACATAGAGTAATACCAGATCTTTTCTTCTGAGCAATGATAACGTAACTCTATGTCAATAGTACTATACAGTGAACTCCTATCTTAGCTTATAAACTCAGAGCATAAGGCACCAAGTTTATATACACAAAACAACCCTTGAAAGCCCTTAAAATTGTCCACAAAATCCGCCTTCTGCTAAGGCTCCCACTACCAGTTTTCCTTCCAGTGCTGGAAGTATTTTGCTTTTGTGCGAGCAATAAGTAAGAAGCCCTGTGGTATGAGAAAGCCCCTCTATGTAGGCTTCAGATGGGCGCCTGATATGGTTAGATCCCCACACTGTGGGAAAAGCCCAAGAGAGCCTTTTTCATGGCCAGCACTTCGAGGCCAGCTCATGGTGACCCCTCATGTGTTAGAGAAGTGCTGGGCTGCGTATGCATTTCAGGAATGGCTTTTCCGAAGTTCACTGCCAGGTCTTCCTTCCCTGTGTCCTCTGAGGTCTCTTTCCGTTAGCAGTCCAGTGTATTCGCTGAACCTCCCAGGGCACTCCAACCACAGGGTCAACCCGGAAAAACTCACGGAGTCTATTGTGACTCATAATGACCCCACAGGATGGAGGAGCACTGCCCGTGCGGGATTCTGAGGCTGCAGCTCTTTTCATGGAAACCCACCTCTCTAATTCACTGCACCAGGCGCTCCTACTCCTGCAGCCAAGGGACAGAACAGCTAATTTCCTGTCAGGGACATTCCTGGTCAGTTCCTTAGCAGGCCAAACTGGTGGAGGGGGAATTTCAAGTGTCATTTTCCACACCGTGTCAGTTACTTTTCTTTCTTTCTCATGATTTCTATTCAGGATTGAAGTTAAATGCACCCTTGCGATGAGACTTTATCTGTCAAGCCCCACAGAGCTTTTCTGTGCACAGTGCACCAGTGTGCGTGGCAGGGGACATTTATGGGTTAAACCCTTGAAGGCACCACATGGAGTGAGAGCTCTGTCTGTACCTCAGGTCTCCAGCTAGCAAGGTATCAGTTGATTGTGGTTTAGAATAACAAGGTGATTGACACTTATTTATGTTTCACTATATGTGGATTGTGTTAGTAATATGATGAAGTGTAATTTGGCAACAACACCATGTTGCAAAAGTTGGAGCCCTCTTTAAAACGGCCATTACACAGTTTATATGTTTATGTCTAAAGCTAAGGGAGTTCCTTTTGAAATAACTGGGCACATCTTATTTAAACACACAGACACACATAAAGTGTTTCTGGTTTGGCAACTCCTGGAAATTTGTATACATGTTTTCCCTTCCTGTTTAGAGGTTCTCAGGCCAGTTTCTCCCTAGGATTGGATGATGGTGGGGAAAATGCTATAATTAATCTTGGAATCATCTTCAACCTCTTCCTTCTCTTCCTCATGTACATGCATACATTCCCTGATAATTCCTCATCACGCTTGCTGGCTGTGGCTCACAACACAATCAGGGTCTGATCACAGGTATAATTCTGGATGAGCCATTGGAACGTCAGAGCTGGACTCGGCGGTGCCCCTCACTGACCTCTGTGCTTCCTACCTTCTACTCTCACCTTCTGGTCTCCATCCAGCTGTGTTCGTGTTGCCATGAGACTATTCTACTTGAAACCATTCACCTAGTCCTGCCTCACCAGAGCCAATTCAAACCCCTTTTCACAAGTCACACAGCCCTGGCCCTGTGTGCTCACAGGTCCGCCCTGCCCCTAGCACCCCCTCTTCCTCTCCCCTCCCCACTCTTCCTGCTGGAGTGCTTCAGGATACTCACAATCGCCTCAGAGCTTGGACCTTTACCGGTGACCAAGAATCTTCGTCCCCTGCCTTGTTTTTTCTGTGGCTTGATCCTTTGTGTCATTCAGATCTCTGCTTCCATGTCACCTTTATATAGAATCCTTTCCCGAGCCACCCCATTTAAAGAACTCAGCCTTCTCCTCCCAGGCCATTCAGTCTGCTTTTAAAAAATGTATTTTCTGTATCAAAATCTGGAAAGCTTTTATACCATTATTTGTTCACTTGATTATTGTATGATGAACCTATTAGGACTCTGCTCAAGATTGGGTGGCATCAGGGGTTAGGCACTGGGCTGCAAAGGGAAGGTCAGCAGTTTGAAATCACCAGGGGATCCATGGGGAAAAAAGAGTTCCTGGGTTAGAACTCACAGGGGCAGTGCTGCCCTGGGTACAGGATCACTGTAAGTTGGCATAGACTTGCTTGTCAGTGAGTTTGGCTTTTTTGGGTGTGAGCCACCTGAGACCCTTTATATATTTTTTTAAAATATATAAATGAAATAAAATGCAAAGTTCAGATCCTTGCTTAGGCTCAGTGCATTTCAGGTTGCCCCATAGTCAGCTGTGCCGGAGAGCGCCTACATTGGACAGCACAGCTGGAGCTCCACTGCACAGCTCCACGTTAGCCAGGGAGAGTGACCGGATGTGGGACACAGGTGCTCAACCAATAAGAAGACTGTCGGTAGCAAATCAATGACTAAGCACTTCTGTACTTCCAGGGAAGAGATGTCCTCTTCTGTAGCTCTAAATATTGCTTCTGTGTCAAGATTTTTAAAAAGCTAAATGTGCTGCTTAATCCATACACGGAGCTTGGGGGAGGTTTTTCTCAAAAACAGGTGTTTACCACCTGTTGCCTCATTTCCTTCTAGCCTTCATTTGGGGGCTCCATTCTTCACTCTTCATTTCTACAATTTTTGTAATATTCTCTAAAGGCTGTGTTTTCTCAAAGTTATAAACAAGGAACACATGTGTCTGAGTTGCTCTCTATGTGCTTTTCAATCTTGAATTTACCTTGTATGAAATCATACTCTTGAATGGTGCCTCAACAATGCATGAACTTCAGCACCCTGTAGCATGGGGCTTTCATGACATCAGCTGCTGCCTAATGATTGCAGGTGCGTTGATTAAAAGCAGCACTTTTTCTCTGGTTTGTGTCAGAGTTAATACCCTTATAAATTGTTGCTGTGAACTTTTGAACTCAGAGAAACTTCTGAATATATGTAGCAAAGAGGGTAATCCGGACTTAGAATTTGTGTCTTCTCTGAAACAAATCACCTCCATGAAACACATGTGAGTCTTAGCACTTAAATGTTTCCTTAGCATGCCCTGATTTTTATCACACCATTCTGAAATCAGTAAACATATTTTATATAAGGTTGAATTTTTTTTTCAGTTTAAATTGTCTAGATGAGAAATTATTTCTTGAAGCCTGTATGGGAATTATTTTTCAAATCACATTGGTTTCAAAACAGTACTTTGTCACTTTTGTTTTAAGAAAGTGATATAAATTACTTAAGCCAGGATAATTTACTGGGCTTTGAGTCTTGTTCTGAATTCTAGATTCTTGAACTTCTAGAATTATATCTGACCTATTGAAATAGGCCCAATCCTCTAATGCTCCAAGTTTCATGCATGATGTACTCTGCATTTCCAGAAGAATAGACAGCTTTGCCTTGTAGAAGGGACAGCCAGAAGCTCCTTAGGTGCAAGCGTGGTAAGATTTCTCTCGTGTTCTTTGGGCATGTGATTAGGAGAGACCAGTCCCTGGGGACACGCTTGGTAAAGTTGAGGAGAAGGGAAAAAGAGGAAGCTTTACCTTGAGATGGATTGATCCAGGGTACATAGGGCCACTCAAGTGAAGACTAACCCAGAGGCACCTAACAGCAGCATAGCTTTTATTTAATAAGAAAACCATATAGTGGCTATGAGTGAAAAGAAGATTATCTTAGTTTTATTAGAAAAGGTAGCTTAGTATGTCTTTGAGAACCGAATGATAAGCAGTCCAGAAGTGAGTAGGCTGGGTGTTCATGATCCTATCATGAATGGCTACCCACCTCTGACAATGTTTTCAGCGTCTATGGAGGAGGAGCTTATGCTCCAAGAATTCCTGCTTATGGAACAGACTACTGCCCGGAGAACCTGCCTGAAGATTTTAGAGACCTCTTTACGCAGTCAGTGTTGATTATCTGCTCTGAGCCTGGGCTCTTGGATGCCGAAGGGGGGGAATAATTGTTGCAAGAAACACCTGTAAGCACTTTCCCACAGTCCTTTTTGGATTTTGTTACCGTTTTGATGTCAGAATTGCTTCTGGCTCACTGAGAACGAAGTGTTTAGTAGCGTGGCAAGCCTTTCTGCTTGAAAGGCTATTCCACACCAAGCACATCATAGGAGAGCTTGAAAGCACTTCAGAGGTCTGTGCTGGCCCCAGTTGAAGAACATCAGAGATAGAGGTCTGTCTCCTCTCTTACTGACAGCATGCATAGCCGGCAGCAGAAACAATCATTCTTTTTTTTTTTTTTCAATCTTGCAAAGGCTGATGATGGATAAGGTTGTGTTAGTAACTGAGCTGAAAAGTGCTGTTGTCTATTTTTAAGAAAGAAAGGTGGGGGGAAAAAATGACTGGCTTCTACCAGCTCTCAACACCCAGCCCACAGACACTGATCCCTCATGCAGAACTAATCTTAGTCATGATCAGTACAGGCTGTAGTCCTTTCTCTACCAGTCACCTGGTGACTCAATAACCAGGCAAACACCGAGTCACTTCTGCCTCCTTATGAATCTGTAGTGAACCATCTCACATTCTGTATGACAACAAAGATCCCCCTTCTAGATATTGATGATGTCTGTCTCTCCCAAACTGATCCCCCTTCAAGATATTAATAGCCTCCACTTCTCCCAAACCCAGAGCTCCATCCTCCAGCCTTGAAGGCTCTTTTTGAATTTTCAGTCCCTAACAGAAATGGAGGGACCCTAGTGTGGTAGAGGTTATGCTTGAACTTCTAACCAGAAGATCAAGGGTTTGAAACCACTAACCCCCCAGTTGCTGAGCGGGAGAAAGGTGAGGCTGCACATTCCTATAAAGAGTCACAGTCTCAACATCCCACAGTGGCAGTCCTACTGTGCTTTTGGCTTGCTAAGCAGCAGAACCGACTCCAGGGAAGTGGATTTGGTTTGGGGACAGGGACGAAGTAGCCAATAAAGGAAGGTTTGCTTGTGTTTGGTCACTAATCTGTGATGCACAATTTCATGTGAGTCCTTATTATCTGAGAATAATTGGGACAAGAAAAATGATTTCTTATATGCTGCAACCACTAAAATCTGGACGAGTGTTTGCATAATACATACAGAGGGGGGGACTCTAATTGGAATTTGCCTTGAGAATTTACGTTGAAGCGATGAAAAAAGCCAGCTTGTGCGAGTGCTGAATAAAATTTACCTTTAACCTTGAAGGATGCTGTTTGTCGTGCTGTATCAGTTGTGATTCGGGGTGCGACCTTGTGGGCCCAGAGATCAATTGGCTTTGGGGGTCTGTTGTCTTTCAGCAACAGGTCGCCCAGGCTGCCGTCACAGACACCTCTGCATGGTAATCCACTGCTTGAGTAGGCCATCCAGGTTCTCCTTGGGATTTATTCAAACAGAACATGTGATAGCACGGAAGAAACAACCCACTGCCATGGGTGGCAGAGCCACGCTGTGGGACTGGATAGAACTCCCCCTGGAAGTTTCTAAGGCTTGAACTCTTTACAGGAGTAGAAAGCCCCATCTTTTTCCTGGGGAGCGGCTGGGGGTTTTGAACTGCTGACCTTGCGGTTAACAGCTCAACATGAATCCAGCACCCCATCAGAATGTAATGATACTCAACCATATTTGTGAAAAATGTTCTTGAAATTCATCAAGTGCCCTGGAGGCCTTTATCCTCTGATAGTCACACTATTTCTAGCGAAACATAGTTTCATCACCAACATTGTTGATTGTCCTTTCTGAAACGATTAACTGCTCTAAAGTTTCTAGTGACCAAATGTAGGCTTCAAGCAGTTCTCCATTATCACCATCTCTCATTTCATGATCCTGCACCTTTTGGGACATTGGTAGCCTCACCTGGATTCCACTGGCATTGGGCTGGTGCTAGATTGCACCAGCATTTGCAAACTCCCCCCATCAATGAGCCACGTGGGCCTCCACTGATCCTGAGACACGTGGGGAGATGCAGGGCAGGAAGCAGTTGTGAGTGAGAATGCTTTTGAAAAACAATTCATTGGGGGGCTGAGCCCCGGTGGCATAGTGGTGCTGGACTGTGCCCACAGGGTTGGCAGTTCAAATCCAGCAGCAGTTCTCCAGGAGCAAGGCTGGGTCACCTCCTCCCACCAGGGGGCAGTGAGGTCCACAAAACAAAACAACCAAGCAAACAAAAACAAATACAAATAATCAAAGTACTAAAAAAACAAACAAAATACCGCAGGAATGTCTTTAAAAAAAGCAAAAGCAAACAAACAAAAACAACAATTCATTGGTAAGTATTTTCACCACAAAATGGATTTTATATCTTTAAGCCTTTAAGCCACCTTGAGACAGTGGGGATTTGGATATCTGGACCTCCCTGTGTCAAGTTCTTGGCACCTCTGGTGAGAAGTCCTGTCACTGACCTAAAGGTGCCCAGAATGCCCTTTCTCTGCAGTTTTGCCCAGGCTGCCGCATAGTATTTTCAGAACATCGTTTCCATCAGCGTAATTTAATCTTGTTTCCATCATCAGCTACTAAGAACAGGCCAGACGTAGAGAAAGGGTACGCTTTCTTGCTTTCCTGCTTTCCTGATCCTGAATCATCACAATCAACTTGTGACTGTAGTTGAAACTGGCCATTAATATTTAAGTAGATTGGCCCCTGTGACTGCGTGCTTCTGAGAGGTGGATACAATTTGCGGACGCCTTAAATGGAGAATGACTAAGTTCCAGCAACAGAGTGATCTTAGAGCATCCAGGATTTGCGCTTTTCCAATCACTGAGGACTGGATTGTCAATCTCAAATGGGAATAATAAAAAAGCAATAATATTATCCACTCAAGCACTGATGTTGTTAAGTCACTATTCCACAGATGTTGCCTGTGTTATTTCATTGAATCTTCACACTACCTTTAAGGTAAATTGTACCTGTGCTAGATGACAACACTGAGTCTCCCTGACTTATATGCCTGCAAACCTTGTGTGATGGTGGAGACATCTGGCAAGAATATGTTGTTGGCTACTGAACTGAACTAGAAAGATTACCACTGTTGTGGATTAAATTGTGCCCTCCCCTGAGTATGTGTTGAAAATTCTATGCCTGTAATTATCATCCTATTGGGGATGAGTTGCCTCTGTTATGCTAATGAGGCATGATTAGGGTAGTGTTTATCTCCAGTCTTGTGTCTAGAAGAGAGCTGGACTAAGGATGCCAAAACACCTGGAGATCTCTAAGAAATCAGGAAACAGGCAGGAAGGACAGGGATTGTCCACAGAGAGGCTGATGGAGGCAGAGAGAAGCCTGCCTTGAGAGCCGGTGCTCTGATTTGGACCCCTAGGTTCCCAAGCTGTGGGAAATACATTTCTGGGTATTAAAATCCATCCATTTGTGTTATTTCAGTTAGAGCAGCACTGCATAACTAAGACACCCAATGCTGCTCCCCACATTGGGGTTGTATTGATTTCAGAATCGGAGTGTTTTTTAACCTCTCAGAAATGGAGTAGAAAGATGGTTTTCTCTTTGAAGATATTCAGAAGAACTAGTATGACAGGATTGACCTGAAAGGGCTTCTGTTAGATTCAAAGAGGGAATATTCAGAGAACTGGTAACTGGCAAGCACAGACTTATATTAGATTGAGGGAGTAGGGTGAAGGGTGGGGGGGAATGCCCACCTTTTTGTTTTTCTCAGAAACAGGAATGTGAGCCAAGAACTCTGTTGGCGTTTAACACAATAAAGCAGACTGTCCAAACGGAGGCTGAGTTACGTGTGAACCACACTCCGTTGCCTTGGCAATGCCCTCTTGATAACGACAAAATAACAGGCAGCCGTGCGAACACACTAAATAATGCACCCGCATGTGGTTCAGCTATCTTCACCTTGGGGAATCGAGTTTGAAAGGTTCAGTAAGGATTTCAGACCCAGACAAAAAGTGGCACAAGAGGGAAAGACTGTATATTTTGAAACTTTTAGTTGAGCTTCTAGCTACCCTGCGTCCTGTGTGTGTTCTCCCATCCTGGTTGCCCATACTGCCTGTCCTTCAAGAAGCTCTACAGCCATATTGCGCTCTCTGTTCTGTCGATTTGTTTGCTGTCTGGAAAGGACTGGGTCTGGGAAGTGGGAGGGCTCCATGCAAGTTGTCTGGGGTTGACCGTGGCCTTAGTTGACATTGACTCCCTTTGCCATCCATCTCTCAGGTGAAAGTGTGTATAGAACTAGAAGCAAACATAGATGTTACATATGAGCATCTAATAAAATTGTGCCAAAGATGGGGAAAAAGACAAGGAAAAATCTCCATTTTCCACACTCTAACAAAGTGCTCGAAACTGGTGAGGAATTAATTTTTTTTAATTGTTGACTGTTGACTTATAAGTTTGAAATGAAGAAACGGGTGGGGAATTAATTTTTTTAATTGTCGACTTATAAGTTTGAAATGAAGAAGTCTCAAGAAGTAAATATTGGAAGTGTTTTAAAATTTCATGGAAAAATTCAATTATCTTTTAATTCCTTTGTTCTGTGAACATTTTAGGGTATACTTATATATAAAGTATCTGGAGAAAAACAAGAGCCATTAATGTTTAACTCATTTAGATATTGGACATAGATATGTCAAATCTTAGATTTGTACTAAAGATCTCAAATGTTCAGATTCTGTCTTGTTACCTTAGTTCTGCAGTAACAACAGTAACAAAACACCAAAAATGAGTACTTTATAAAAAATGTATTTTTTCAAAATTGAGTAGGCCAGAAGTCTGAATTCAGGGGATGGCATCAAGTCATTTCAAGTGTCTTTCTGTTTTGAGTAGCTACAAGTGATTCTTGGTGTAACTGAACTTCTAAATGAATCTGTCTTTGTTGGTTAATGGATCTATTTACTTCTTCCCATTCTGTGTGTCTCTGTAACTATTCTGCATTTTTTATAGCTCAGAAGTGATTAGGTTTAGGACCCACCCAACTCTGAAATGACTTAAGTAGCACGACAAACTTAAAGGAAACAAACAGTATCACTTCCACAGAAGCCAGGACTTGAGTACATATTTTAGGGTGACACAACACAATTCATCATGTATGCATCTTTTAAATAATTTTATTCATGTCCTTTTTCTGCTTATAAAGAAAATTAGTCTAAGCATTGTTTAAAATATGTTTTTTAAAATGTTCAGGGCTGATGAGTGTTGTTTAATGAACATTTAGACTAAGTGTTGTATGAATGTACAAGCAGCGGCCAACTTCTTTACAAATTAAAACATCCAAAATGTTTACTTGACTTTATGATTTATTGCAATTTTGATCTATTATCAATACATTTAAAAAGGGCATTTAATAGATCAACTCAGAAGACCTGTGTCCACCTAATTCTGTCATTAGAAAGCTGTATGGAATCATGCAAGTCATTAGACGCCTTTCAAACTTTTCCTAAGAAGTAAGCTGAGGAGATCATATTGTTGTTCATGCTGATTCACAGTGACCTTGTGCACAGAAGAATGAAAAACTGTCCAGGGCTTTCCTCATTTTCTCCATCCTTCTCTTTGACCAAGCTTCATGTCCTTGTCTAGAGACAGGTTTCTGCTGATAAATGTTCAAGGTCTGTGAGATGAAGAAGCCTCACTGTCCTCTCTCTTAAGGAACACTCTGCTGTCCTTCTCTCAAGACAGATTTCTTTAGTTCTACTGGCAGTCAATGGTATTTTAAGTATTCTTCACCAACACTAACTCAAAGGCATTGATTCTTCTTTGGTCTTCCTTATTCATTATTCAACTCTCACATGCATATGAGGTGACTGAAAAATGCCATGGCTTGGTCTTAGTGTGTCTTAGTCCTAAAAGTGACCTCCTTGCTTTTCAACACTTTAAAGAGGTCTTGTGCAGCAGCTCTTCCCAGTGCAATATGTCTTCTGATTTCTTGACTGCTTCTTCCATGAACACTGACTGTGGATCCAAGGCAAATAAAATCAATGACCAGGTTTTTTTCTGTTTACCATGGTGATGCCTATTGGTCCAGTTATGAGAATTTAGGTTTTCTTTGCACTGAGTTGCAATCCATACTGCAGTATTTGAATTGTAATATTATACATAATAATGTTCAATGGCTTTTTACAATGGAAAGACACATAGACGAGGGCATTGGTGGAAAGGTATAGACAATTAAAAGATCTCTACATAAAAATAATTCTAAAAACTCCTGTCATTTGTACTGGGACCCTTCTTCCCTTTGACCTCCTGCCTGTTTAGTTGCTTTTTTCTGAGCCCTATTTTTTCCTGACCCTCTGCTTTTGTTAAGAAGACAACACCAAATATTATAGTGAAATGCACAAAGATCTAGCATTAGAAAGCCCAAAGGGAAGAACATGCTCAGCATATCTGAAACTGAAAGAAATCAAGAAAAAAATCAAGCCTTTATTTGCACCTTGAAATATCCTATGGGATAAATATTGAACAATGCCGATGGCATCAAAAGAAGATGGAAAGAACGTGCAGTCACTGTGCCAAAAAGAGCTAGTCAGCATCCCACCATTTCAGGAGGTAGCAGATGAATAAGAGCCAACAGTGCTGAAAGAGGAAGTTCAAGCTGAGTTAAAAGCATTAGCCAATAATGAGGGCCCAGAAATTCATGGAATACCAAATAAATGTTTGGTACATGGAATACCAAATACCAAACAAAATGTTTCAACAAACAAATAAAGCGCGGTAAACACTCACTCATCTATGCTAGGAAATTTAGAAGACGGCTACTTGGCCAGCTGACTGAAAGAGATGTGTATTTGTACCCTTTCCAAAGAAAGGTGACACAACAGAACGCTCAAAGTCTAGAACTGTAATATCACTGATATGACATATTCACCAGTAAAATATTGCTGAAGATCATCCAGCAATGGTTGTAGCAGTATAGTGACAGGGAGCTGCCAGAGGTTCAGGCTGGATTCAAAAGAGGATGTAGAACCAGAGTTGCCAGATGGACTTGGCAGAGAATACCAGAAAGAGGTTTACTTATGTTTCATTGACTATGCAAAAGCATTCATACTAAACAGTCGGTATACTTAAGAATTGGAATTCCAGAACATTTAACTGTGCTAGTGAGGAAGCTATACATGGATCAAGAGGCATTTGAGTGAACCTACCAAGGAAATACTGCAGGGTTTAAAACCAGGAATGGTGTCTGGGTTGTATCCTTTCACCATGCTTGTTCCATCTCTATGAAGAAGAATGTGGCTTCAGGATCGGAGGAAGGTTTACCAACAACGTGTAATATAGAGATCATCCACCCTTGTTTGCTGAAATTGGGGAGAGCTTGGAGCACTTGTGGATGATAATCAAGGATTTCAGAGTTGGTGCAGAGTTGATTTCAATGTCTACCTGTATTCAGCCTTTGTCCTCATTCTCAGTTGCATCTTTTCCTGCTGCCAACTCTCTCCCAGTTTTTGAGTGTAGTGTATGTCCAGAAGTCACACTGCCAGCCCACTGCTCTCTGAAGCCGCAGACCCTGGTAGCATTCCTGACTCAATTATTTACCAAGCGGGCAACTGATTCAGCTGCACCAGAGCTAATAATTCCTCCTAGGGTGCTTGTGAGGATTTCAGGAGATAACATATGTAAAGGAGCCAGCTTAGTGCCAAGCTTCATCAATCTTAGCTCCCTTCTCCCACCACAGTGGCCGGGAGCTCTTATCCACATCTTCCAGCACTTAGCCCAGTAATATAATTAGTATATCTAAGAGGCAATTACCATTTAATTGCTCTAGCCCCAGCCAGCCTGAAGTTCCTCTCCATTCGCTTCTAATTTGGGGTTTTAGCCCTACCCTAACTGGTGACAAAAATCACTGTTTTAGAACTGAAAATAACTCTAAGCAGTCATCGATTTACAGCATAAAATATTTGATCATTCCCACCGTTTTGTTCTACATAAAAATGCAAACATCGATTTGTTCCTGGCCAGGGAACATTTCAAGGGCCATCTTTCTGTGAGTGGATTATCCTGTTCTGTCAGAAGTGTTATACGCACTGAAGAAGACATGCTTGTCCCAAAATAATGTCTACTGAACTTCATTAAAAATAAAGTAATGCCCAAGCATAGATCAGACTTAGAGTCATATTTCAAGCACCTCATTTTAGAAAGCTTATTTGTATATCATATGCCCAATTTAAATACCAATTCATTATATACTCTATCGCTGCTCCTCCAGACATCTGCCTGTAGCATTCGATCGTAATGCTACCGTGACACCCGAATGCCAAAATGCACACAGTGTGCTTACTCCTCTTCTGACCCGACATCATCTAAAGTAACAACGGACTTGCCTCAAGAGGAGCCCGTGGTGCTTTGATATTTCACGTCCCAATCCTTCAGAGCAGGGTTGCACATGTGCATTAGCGAAAACCTAGATTGCCTGAAGCCACATGGAAAATATTTACATCTGAACCACTTTACATGTGATTGTAAGTTAAAGTAAATTCTAAATAACTTTAGCAGTTTTCAATTTGGAAAACAGCCTGGGTCACATAAATTCTCCCTTAACTCTTTCCGTGTTAAATCTTCTGCCAAAGTAAATGCAAGCCATAGAGGACCTTTGAACTCCCCAGCATTCCAATGACCTCAACAGAGCTGGAGTGGCATCCCCTCCATTGGGTTTTCAGAGTGAGATTTTGATCTTCCTCCCTCACACTGCCCACAGGTCAGTAACCTTCGTTGACCAAGGACCTGGTATCTCCTCCAGAGAACTCCGGGCTCGGGGGCCCCCTGGGAGCCTCTGAGCAGTGGACTCTGTGCAGGCAGGAGCTCATGCCTCGATCCTAAGCCTTCTCAGCTCCTCTGCTTCATCATTCAGGAAGCTTTGCTCTTCTTCTCCCCTTCCAAAGGAGCTTTATTGGAATTCCATAATAGGGGAAGTGACCTAACTGCTCCACCCGTCAATCTCATTCCGACTTGATGGCAATGAGTCCGGACTTTTTCTGAGTGGATTGAAATTAGTATTATTCACTCTGATCTCTCCCTCCCTTCCATGAACATTCTGTTCTTGGGCCCATAACTACACTATCTATTCATTGTTATTTGTTTGCTGTTGGTGAATGATTATTTATGAAAATATAAATATTCTTTTTATTTTAGATAGCTCAGTGTGTTCTTAAAACTAGACCATATGACTGCAAAGGTAAGGGGGATGATTCACACTTCTGGGTGCTACCCTCTTAGCTGAGGCTCCTGCTAGCACAGCAGGTTCTCGGTAAACAGCTAATTGAGTGCTTTCTTATGAAAAAACACTTCTTTAGCCCTGCTGCCCCTCAGTAAACAATGGAAAATATATTTGTCAATCAAGCAAATATTCATGCAACTTAATGTTATTCCCCTGGTTGGTTTAATTGATCCCTGTGAGGCACAAAGAGTTCCATCTCATCAACTAACCCAGACAGAGGAGCCTGGTGGCATAGTGGTTATGCACTGGGCTGCTAACTACAAGGTCAGCAGTTCGAAACCAACAGTGGCTCCACAGGAAGAAGGCAGAGTTACCATCTCTGAAACTCACAGGGGCAGGTCTATCCTGTCCCTTAGGGTCGCCGTGAGTTGGCATCTACTCGATGGCAGTGAGTTTGGTTTCCCTAACCTAAATGAAGTCACTTAGTGGCATTGCTGAAGGAAGGCTTGGAATCTGCTTACTCAGTCCCAATGCATGGTGATCCTACAGTACAAGGTAGAACACCCCATGGGTGTTCAAGGTTATAATTCTTTACAGGAGTAGAAAGTCTCACCTTTCAGCAGCTGGTGGTTTCAAACTGTTGACCTTGTGGTTAGCAGCCCAATGGGTCAAGGCTCTGCCACCAGGGCTTCATAAAGATTACATCAAGTGAACCTTGAGGAATACATCTTATAACACACGGTGACATAATCCAGTTCAACTCAACAGTAACAGGTTTGTTTGCTTTTTAAAATTTAATTCTAATGCATACTATTTGTTTAGTACAGGCATAATCCCCAAGCGCTATTGACCCGTAGTCATTCCGTACAACAGAACAAACTTGGCCAGTTCTGCAATGGCCTGGCAGTCACCCCGGGCTTGAGCTTCTTTGCTGCAGACGCTTTCATCCCTGTGCTGAGCACTGTCATCCTTATCGCTAACCCTCTCTCCTCTCTCTCTAAGCGTCAGTCCTGCCTCATGGCACACCGGACTGTCATTAACATTCATTTTGGATATCTGTTCTTACTGTTGTAGATTTTTGCCACTCAGAAACCTATCTGACTTTGTCTAATAAGTCAGAGGAAGCACTTCTCAAAAGCAGTGCTTTCTCGTTGGCGTACGTTGGATGCACACAGTAAATCTAGAATCTGGCAGCACACTGGGGGAGAGTGATTTAGACCTGGGAGTTATGCAGTCAGGCACGCTTAGCTTTGAGCGCTCTCCCCAGACTCAGGAATGGTGAGCACACTACTCGCTGCTCTTCCATCTCCCGATGAATGAGGAATGAGGATGATAGTGCCTACACTAGTTGGGAAGATAAAGTAAAATCACACGTGTGAACCAAAACCTAACACAAAGCCTGATCCATGGAAAATGATAGGAGCATTATTGTGGTGTTACTATTACTCCTTTTGATTGTCATCGTTGCTATTTTAAGCAGGGATTGCCTGCTTGGCAAATTGTCATTGCCATTGCTGTAGAAGCCATTGGCTTTGGAAGGAAAATGTGGATGGAGTTACTCTGATAGCTATCTAAATAGGACCTGGCTATCTCGTAGCGTGACTAGCTAACCTTAGTAGTGTTTGAGGGCACAAAAGAGACCCACCCCCAAAATATAATTTAGAGAGAACATTTATTATGTCTTAAACAGGAAAAGACAAGACAAAAGAGGAAGGCGCGTTGTCCTGGTGAGGGAGACCATTACCATGAGGTCATTCAAATTGGCATCCAAGGACTAACAAAGATTCTGAGACTTAAAAGGAACATGGTAGAGGGCAAAGATAACGGTCACAAGGCATGACTGTCCTCAGACCAATACACCACAATTACACATGGAACTCTAGAAGCAGGAAAGGGACTATAACTGGAACATGATTGTTAGACAGTTTACAAGATTGGTACCGGGGTCCTCGGTCTAAGCAGTTAGGGTGTGACTCATGACAAGAGGACTCCAGTGCTCCAAATTCCTTCACAGGACATGCAGGGAAGTCCTGAAAGGTTATGCTATTTTGCCTCAGGCTGCTTAGGAGAGATGACAGCAGTCTACTCTAATGCGCTCAGCCTGAAGGCAAAGTGATTCACGATGTTGGCTAATGGCCACAGGAATTCAATGGAAGCTGAATTTATATGGGGACTCAAAACTGGATTTGGGGATCCCCTCATAAACTATAACCTTCTGAAAACTCTGTGTTCAGAAATTTAAACTCTATTATACTTTCCATATAGGGAAAAGGGGACTTAAACAAAGTGTCAACCCCCAATTTTAACCTCCCCATAGTGGGCAGTCTTCCAACCTGCTAACCTTTAAAATCCTTCATTATGTATAGTCTTACATTCTTGATTCTTGTAAATCAGAAATGGTCATATAGATGACTAAAAGGTCTGGGGGCCTGATCTCACCCTTATATGGATAAAGTATGAAGTAACACCCTTTCACTATAATCAGTATATTTTGATAAGGTACATATTTTGCTTGTAAAGACCTTTTATTTATTATTTTTTATACAAAGCCCTGCTTGATAGAATTTGCCCACTTCCGGGTTGTAAATGCTCCTCATGTGTCTGTTTTTAAGCTCCCCCTATGATGTGACTGAACACAGGGTCGTGAGAAGATGCTCACAGTTGCTGAAGTGGTTAGAGGTTTTCTTCCCCCCACCTGCATCGGACTGAAGGATGTGTTGTGGCAGTCTAGGACAGGATGACTGACAGTAGAACTTAAAAGCAGAAAAGGGAGAGTAGTTGTTTAACTCCCTCAATTAATCATTATGATATACCTGACCAACAAGATTCATTCAGAAAGGGAGTTAATGCAAAATCATTTGAGCAATTTATTTCAATGTCAGTTTTCTCTCCTTGCTCTGTACTCTCTAATCAAACTTAGGGCAAATATTTTCCTAACACCTTGTGCTCTAGTGGGAGAGTTTTCTTCATTACAACCCACTTGTCAGAATGTTTCAAATCAAGAATATCATGTCTATGTTTATCAAATATCTTCCTTGGATTCCATATTCCATCTTTCTTCTCAAACATTCTCTTTCCTTCTCTCACTTCTTTTTTTTTCTTCCCAAAGATCCTCTAATCTATAATCCTAACAGCTAAATGAGATTGCCAGATAAATTTCAGTATTGCTGTTTCTCAAGAAATGATAGAAATAAATGAAAAAGGTAAATGCTATACAAGGGGGGCACTCAAAGAAGCTCATAAAAAAGCTTCACTGGGTAAAAGCTTTCATAGTATGCATTTTTTGGTGAAGCTTTCAGAGTATGCATTTTTCGCTTTAGGCAAACATCCAGAAACTTGCTCTGAGTTAGTGAACCCAGTAGCATCACTTGGGAAGGTTCTGTCTGGTCACACTGAACTTTTTTGTAAAAGCAGTTTCATTCAAACACGTGGGGTATGTGTGTGTGTGTGTGTGTGTGTGTGTGTGTGTGTGTGTAATGGCTTATTTAAGAGAACAGCGTGTGGCTATGCAATTTTGTTTCTTGTTCAAGAAAAAGGCCACAGAAGCTGTTGTGATGTTGAACACACCTCACAAGGACACTACTAAGGGGAAAGTTCAAGCGTACCGTGGGTCATCTCTTTGATGATGAAAAACCTTGGAAATGTCAACTCCCAGTGCATTTGGGGCTCATCCCATCAGGTGAGACTGTTAATCAAGCTTTCTGGTTAGAGTGTCTGGAAAGATTGTGTAACAACAGCAACAAAAGGGCCTGTTTGTGGCAGACGGGCTGGTTTTCTCGCCCACCATTACAAGGCGCTGCTTATGCAGCCGTTTGAGTGCGCCCGTGAACGGCAGAAAAAAAAAAAACAGCATCTCTCTTCCTCCACACTATCAAACCTCACTCAGTGCGACTTCTTTTTTTTCCTGTGAATGGAGAGGGACATGAAAGGACAGTAATTTAAGGATGTAGAAGAGGTGAAGAAAAAAACAAAAGTGGTGCTTGCCAGCCATCTAAACAGATGATTTTGAAAAATGTTTCTAAGAACAGAAGTGCCAATTTGACAAGTATATTGAGTGTAATGAAGAGTACTTTGAAGAATAGCGTGCTTTGTTTTTCTTAATTAAATGCATAGCTCTGGGGTGGAGTGGGGAAATCCTGTTTTAGGGAGGAGGGGTTGGTCTCCTTTGTACATGCATAAATTTCTCGCTCCTGCCATTATTTTTCTTCTTAATCTGTCCTTTTGTTATTTGACAATCTTCTGGGCTGTTCAGATACTCCTGCATTTTCAATATTTTTCCATGAGTGAAGTGTTAATTTTGACCACTGTCCATCTCTCACTGGGTGTCAGAAGTTGAATGTTATTCACCTGCTTGTGGTTGTTAAGAGCTGCCTAAGAAATTGCATTCCAGTGCTATAAATACATTTCTGAGAACCTTCAATTAGGTGATGATACGCAATGCTTTCTTATTACCGCTCGGTCCCCTGGAGAAGGTAAAGCCGAGACCTCTTGAGATACAGTTCTGTTTTCGACAACTCCTCAGTGGAGCAAGCAGAATGCTATCACAGGCCGCTGGGTGGTACTGGTTGATGATTTTTGTCAACATGGTGCTTTAAGAGAAAATAATGCCAGTCCTCTCACTCAAGATTTCTTCACTGTTTCACGAATGCCTAGTGACTGAGACCCAGGAGAAGACATTGGAGAGAGTTGATTTGCCCTGTCATCATGAAGCCAACTACAGATGTGCTTGAGATCGCCACATGTGCTGTTCTCATCGCCGTGAGCTTCATAGGAAACACATGCTTATTTTACTCTACGAGGAAATGTATCACCGGGCGTTTGCGGGACACCTTTGTTCTCATCTTCAGCCTTATATGTGTCCACCTTATTAAAAACTTGGTGGTGAATGTCATGAAAATTGTCTATTCTGCTGGCTTCGTGTTGGACTCGGTGGGCTGCAAAGTTCTGCACTTCACAGCTGCACTGACGACGACCTTGGCCATCTGGTTCATGCTACACTTCGCGCTGCTCCACCACCGTAAGTTCTACCAAGTCATTCACCCCTTGAGTAAGACGCCAAACGTGGACCATCAGAAGCATCCCTTGAAGTTGGTTTCTGCTCTTTGGGGAGCTTGCGTGGCAGTCTACATCCCCATTTTAATTTATGCTAGAAAATCAGAACCCCTGAATACAGGAAATGATACAGACCTCTTGTCTATGAACAGGGTTTACGTGGATTGCCTGATTGACTTTGGGAATAAGCAAGTAGAGCTTTACTATGGGAAAATATTTTTAACTCTCGTTGATGCTGCTCCTTTAGCCATCTTAGTCTTTGTCTGTTTCTGGATGTCTTTCCTCTTTTTGGAGAGAAAGAAGATGACATATGGTGACATCTGGATTGGAGAGGATGATTCAGAAATTGAAATCCTCAGAGGGGCCAAGTTCAGTATTTTATTAATGTTGCTGATCACTCCACTCTGGATTTCTCACTTTATCTTAGTCTATTTCTTGAAAGACTTGGCAGCGTGTGTCTTTATTCCAGCTGTTCTCACAGTCCTCTCGTCAGGCTTCTCTGCTCTCAGTCCTTTCCTGCTTATGTTGGTTAATTACAAAATGAAGTTGGTATCCTTCTGTGGTGCCAAAGAGACAAAATTCACAGCACAGTCTGCAAATGTTACTCTTTCTCCATATGCTTAATGGCAAAATAACTTGGATTTAATTATTGGGAACCAACACACACATACGCATACACACACACATGCACACACCCCACTTCATGGTTCAGCTAAAGTTTTCACTGCCTTCCTTGACAGATTTTTTTGTGCCACTTGGAGAGAGGGACGAGAAAACGGACCCCTCTTCAAAAACCAAATCCTTAGGGGAACTATGAGAAGAAAACAAATACTAAGTCATTATAACTTGAAGACAAGTAATCATCTTGCCATTCACTATTGAGGATAATATTAAGATTTTTGACATAAAAATTCTGAAGTGGCTCAACAGTGATCAGTCTGAAGATGAACTCAACACAACAAATATGTACTGTTTATTCTGCAAGATATGATAGGAGAAAACACATTGCTGGTACTGGGGGATATCCTCCTTAGCTGGGTTCCAAAGAGTGCTTAAAGAAATCTTATGTTTTCGTCATTTATGTGTTCTTGAAATGCGTCAGCACATGTTGATGCTACATGCTTAGGCAGTGTTCAGTTTCTACACTGAGAGAAGTGAGAGTTTAACTAAGCAGCCATTGGGCTTTGTTAATTGTTTCCACCCGGCACATCTTTAGAAGGTTAGGACTAGATTAAAACATTGGATTAGAGAATTAAGTGTTTTCTAATACTTTGCATATTGGTATAGATGCATACATATTTTGGCCATTACAGATATTTGGCCCACTAACTGTACTTAATTGTGTGTGTGTTCATTCTTTTCTTTGGAGAAAGGACACGTTTTTCCCAGATAATTTACTTCTTCTTTTCATTTATATATTACATAATGATCCCAATAAGAATTTGATGTCTACATTTAGAATTGGTAAAAATAAGCACATTATCATTCTAATTTAAAATTTATGATAAGGCTTTTATTTCTGATGGTTAGCCAGCACAGTCATTTGGCCTGCTTTGGATACCTTGAGTCATTATTTTGAATACTTGTTACATACATGCTGCTTACATCTGGCATTTTACATTGATTCGTAATAGGTTCTTGCATTAAAAAAGAACCCTTCCTGGGTTTATCATACTACAGTTCTAATGAATGGATAGTCCCTCTTCCCCTAGAGTAGAATTACTGCTCTGAAATGGCTGCTGCTAAAATTATAAGCCTGGACCTTATTAGCAGGAGAGACTTAGAATATCGTTGTTGCCATGATGTGCAACAGAGAAAGGAAACTTTAAAGTAACCAAGGTCCAAATTCTGTAGGGTTTTGTGGGCCAATGTCTGCCCCTTGTACAGCACAGGAATTAAAAAAAATCAAGCACAGATTTAAGACCTTCTGAGGTTTCTGGGTGGTCTTCATGGGAACTGCTTACGTGAATCTACTGAGGCAGTTTAATCACAAGGGCACTAGACATGGATCCTGTATAATGAAGTTAACATCTGGGGAAATGGGGGCTGTGGAAAAGAGGTCACCATCTTCTTAATTAAGTGCAGATGTAGCCGGGGCTGAGAAGAGTCACTGCTCTTCCACCATGGTTCTTAAAGTGTGGTTCTCTGGACAGCAGAATGCACATCACCTGGGAACTTGCTAGAAATGCAGGTTCTGAATTTCATAACAGAGGATTGAGTAAGAAATTCTGATTGGGGGGAGTGGACTAGTCATCTGTCTTAACAAGTTCTTTGGCAGGTTCTCATACACACAGCTAAGTCGGAGAACCACTAATCTAGGGTTCCTCCAAAGTTTAATCCTGATGAGCAATCAGAAGTATGAGAAGAAAGCCAGGATGACTAACTCCTGATGCTGTCTCCTGCGCTCCCCACGCAGATCGCCTTCCTGCCGACTTGCTTCTAAAAGGGGAATCAAGATTGCCATCTGTGTTCCATACACTTTCAACGATCATTTCCACACGAATCCACTGTAGCTATTAATAGACCTTTGCAAAATCAAGAGTAAAGCGTGGTCATTTCAGGTGTGCCAAAAAATTTAAAACTTGGATGGATTCCTGCACATAACTGAGCATGGGATCCTGTTCCCACATTATTCCATAATTTCTTTTCAGAAGCCAGGACAAGACATGATTGACTTAAACCCGCTCCCAAATTCTGGGTGCTGGAAACGTTTCCTTGTCCTTTCCAGATAGGTATCCTTTTTGCTTGAGGTGCAGAGAGCCCAGTGTTTGTCATGCTGGAATGGATCCAGTCCCACCAGGGAGGCAGAGTGAATCCTATTCTCACTGCATGAGTAGTGTTCTGGTTCGTGCGTGTGAGTATGTGTGTGCGTGCACATTTTCAGTGTGATCTCACTTTAACTCCCTTGCTCACTGTCACTCTTCCTCTCCTGTAGCTTCCATGATAATCATTAAAACTCTGGGCAGAATCAGAGGAAAGGAAAGGGGAGATGGGAAGCTCCATGGAGCTTGGCATGGCAGCATGCAGACAAGGAGTAAAACTTGCTCAGGAATGGGCTCAGGATCCTGGATTGAGACCAAGGACACTTTCCTGCACCTTTTCAATTACACAGGTTCTTTGAATTAGGAGTTCATCTCTTCATCCTTCCCAATGCAGGACACTGATCTTCCTGACGAAGGATTCTTGAGACCTCTATTTGGGAAAAGAAAAAATCATGCAGGGTTTTGGATTGAGTAAAGCCCTGCTCTACCCCAATTCCATCGGAACTCATTCAGAATGTCATTATGAGGAAACTTGATGACATTCCCAGTTGTGCAGATTCAGAGCTTTCTTTCATAAACAAGGCTCACCTGGACTCACCTGGACTCTGATGATCAGGGTTCTTTCTCAGCTGTGTTAGTCATTAGATCCACAGTGGTTTCGCCGGTATGGAATGATGCATCATCAGCTGTCTTGTGATCTGATGTGGTCATCTCCCAGGTTCACTTAATGCCATAGTTTGCATAATGACTTGATCTTAGGAACCAACTCTTAGGAACTAGGTCCAACTTGATCTGGAGTTCTTGCGTAAAGTAACTTATTCTCAGTGTATGACTTTTTTTTTTAAATAATAGTGATGACCTATAAATCAATTATAAACTACAAATTTTAACTGTGACAAGTCCGATCTTTATAGAAATTTATCTCAGCAGCTTTGATTTCTAGAATGAGGAGTTTTTTTTAGTGCTGCATCATCATACTTCACTTTTTATTCAGACAGGAGAGCTGACCATTATATTTCCTTTGAAGATGAAGTACAGCTATTAAACCAACTTGATATAGAAGATAATGCTTTATAGACCAGTTCACAGTGAGCTATAGGTAATATGCATTATATATCAAAAGGTTTCTACACTTTTCCTTAAGGATGAGGATCAAGGCTAAGGTTTCAGTGTGGCCTTGGCCTGAAAAAAAAAAAAAGACAATTCATGCAGGTGATGGTTCGTGAGCGCCCCAAAGAGCACAATGTGGAATTAAGGACACTTACAGAATTCTGACCTAGAGGATTCAAAGAAATGCCCACACTTCAGATCAGGCCAGTGGCAAAGCCGAAGAGCTCTGGACTCGTTTGCAAGAACCCCCTTGTCTGGGCTGGCGGGCCCTTTAGCAGAACATTCCAGAATAAAACTGGTTCAGAGTTTTGCCCTTATCTGTAAGAGAAGAAAAATATTACTGCAAATCATAACACACCCTCCTACTGCCCTCACCGAGTTGTACAAGAAAACGTTTGTTTCAGGTACTATATTATTTTATTCTTGCAGTTTGGGCATGCTGCAATCAGGGTGGGGGTTGAGGAATGACACTGGACTGGACGTTGACAGCTCTGGCTGTGTATCTGAGCCCTTGCAGAACCTCTCAGAGCCTGCTCGCCTCATTTCCAGAAAGGATGCCGTGATGGTCCTTCTCGCCCAGGGTATCGGTGAGATGACGTGAGTGAGAGAGCATATACGAAGCTTTCAGACCGAGACTCGGTCTTGGAGCTTTGCACCCACGAATTTTTCTCACTGACTTTACCTTCAACTCAAATGCAAACGCAAACTCACTTCTCTCAAGCCGATTGGGAAAAAATACCCAGCACCTTCTACCCAGGGCCTGGAAGAGGTTCGATGTCACCTACATTTGAACCTTCTGTTTGAGAGTCACCATTCCCTTACATTTCCTCCATCCATGCCAGGAAAGATGATCTTCCAGGAACACGGTCTTCTTTACACTCTTGGTCAGAGGTCCTCCTCTGACATCTTCCCACTGTCACTCCACACTGGCCTGGTCCACAGAGGCACCTCACTGGAAGGAAAATATGGCAATAGTTGTTGAGATAATGTTATTCATCCTTCCAGAAGGTCGTCTTCAGATTGATGACTTGGCCCATGCTGAAACCATTTCCTGGACCATCCCTGCCTCCCCACCCCCCAATACCCACACATCCTCCCTCACCCTTCAGCTTTCAGACCTCACTGACCCTTTCCATCTTGAAGTCTAGCCTCTCAGTGGCCCGGGCTCCTTTGTATTTGTTTGCTCAGCAAGCCCCACACTGGCCTGGTTTCTTGCTTGTCTCCCCTGTGTAGTTCATACTGGCTGCGGCAGTGGCCAGCTCAGCAAATGAAGAAAGACCAGGATGATGTGACCGCAGGCACGTGCTTCCCCCTCCCTGTCATGGGCACGGCTTGGTGCTTCTTCAGGTCCCTCTTCCAGGAGAGAGGTCTTGCCTCCGTCGTATTTCGACTTCAGGATGGGGCACTCACTGACTGCTTTTGGCCACCATTGAATCAGAGAGTGAAAGAAACCAAATCCAACATTTTGAATAAGTTGCTTCCTTGCCAGTCTAGATACTTGAGCCAACGGGAGACAACGTTTTGTATATTCCCTACACCCCTTTTCTTCCACTGAGTACTTAATTTTAAAAAAAAAAGGAGCTCTCTTTATAATGAAGAAAGTAAGGGCAGTATTGATGCTCAGGTTTTAAAAGTGAAAACTTTTCCCACTCCACATTTGGCAGAGGCGTGTGCATATACATGGCTGCCGTGTTTTTCCAAGTGTTGGTGGATTGAAGATGAAAGAAGTAAGTTATAATGCCAATCGATGAAGGTTACCTCATCACCAAATGTCCTCCGCTCATTTATTTTGACGAGCCTGGCTGATTTTTAATCACCCGGCCTCCTAGTATCCTGGTAAATGTAGCCACGCTGACTTTGGCAAGAAAGGGAGAAATGTGTAACGTGAGCCTTCAAAATGAGTCCATGCTGACTCCTTGTAAAATGGAGTGAGGCAATGCATTTTGAAAAGAATTTCAGCAGAGCAATTTATGTGATATGCGATTGTAGTCACAAATCAGTGGGCTTTTGAGGATCCAAGCCCATCAGAATGTGTATGTGGAAATGAATGCAAGTTCTCTGAGAGATCACACTGGCTGCTCAAAACTTTTTCCAGAGACGCCGCCATGACCCAACACACTTTTGGAAGTCTTCATTTGAAGTGCTTTCCAGAGTCAAGTTCTCAGTCCCAACCAAAAAATAAAATATAAACTCATCTGAACATGTGTGGTTGTTTTTGGTTTTTTTGTGGAGGGGGTGGGGTGGGAATCGATAGCACCAGGTGTCCACGTGTTATGATCAGATTTAACTCCCAGTCACTTAGAGCGGTGACTCCAATCGAATCTCCCCTGGAGGGAAGCAGCTGGAGGATCCGTGAGGGTTGTCAAGAGAAGGTGGCATGGTGCGGATGGACACACAGGGGCGGGAGGCCCTGGAGGCACCGCTGTACTTACATGGCTCTCACAAATGGTGAGCGTGGGAAAGAGCCTATCCATGTGCGGTTCAGGTAAGATGCTTCAACTCATAAAAGAAGGAGTAGATTTGTTACTCCAGCTCTTGTCTCTAGTTCTTAACATAGGTTCCTTCTTCCCAACCCTAGCAATTCTTCTATGAAACTGAGGGAATGAAACCATCTTTACTACTTCATCTTATGCCCAACTTATATCGTCACTTGCCCCCCCAAGTATACAAGTGGGCAAACTTCACCCACCCACCCCCCCAAAAAATCTGTATGCACACCTGCCTAACTGAATCACAGAGTCCTATTTCCTATGATCCATTGAGAGAAACTAAAAACTCAGCTGAGTTTGCAATGAGTTGTTTCCCCCAGTAAGCTTGAACATGGGTAGACTTTGTGGGAAGTACGAGGCACAGGAGTGGGAAGGCGGTCGCAATACCAAAGGTGGCCTCCCGAGGCCCCAGAAAGTGCTGGTGATGCTGTGTCATCACTGGGACAAGGCAGATGGGGGTGTAGGGGCAGGATCTTCAAATAGCTGGTCCCTGCAAGCTCTCAAGGATCAAGGTATCTTGGATGCCGAACAGCACCAATTTCATGTTAAGGATTTTAGACCAAACTGCCTTTCCAGGGAGCCTAAAAAGCATTTTTCCCGTAAGCCTAAAATGACCTTTTTTTTTTTTTTAACCGAGAGTAGGGTCAGCCCCATTATCACTTACCACTGGGCTGTACTGGGTGGACAATCGCTCTGATCATTTTCTGGGCATGCACTGGCAAGCTGCCTCTCTTTTCTGTCTAGTCCCAACAGTGCAGTGACACCACTTAGACCCACAGTACAAATCACCGCAAAACAGAGCCCAAACTTCCTTCCCTAGCTGTAAAGTGAAGCAAGCATAAACAAATTTTAGGGTGTTTGTGAATGTTTTCTTTCCCCATGAACAAGAGATAGTGTGAAGGCACTGCAAAAGCACAGACTGTAACTTGCAGGCAGTTTGTTTGTAAGAGACTTTTATTTTGTTGCTGTTGTGGTATCAGAATGTTGAAGCCTGCATTCAGCTTGGTGGAGTAAACATCACTGGATGCGAGGCACCGACTAAAGAATGGAGACAGGGAGGCATTGGTACATATTGTATTATATGAGATTCCTTTGAGGGGGTCAAACATTCAAATACCCCCATGGCAAGGGAAGAGATGTGAGTGAGTAAGGCAGGAGGAGAAGGCACTGCGGTGACCCAGGGCTAATGGGGCTATCCATCATTTCTCTCCAGAGGGACTGATTGGCTCCATTGTGGCCTGTCGTCCTGGACAGGAGGTGGCAGAGAGCATGACTAGGACAACCATAGTCTAGTTCAGATTCCTTATCATGCTGGATTATTTACAGCAGCTGTTGTAACTTGATTTATTCCCTTCCCATTGCTTCCCTAGTTCCTCAGAGGAAGTGTGTTAGGGTACCAGCTATCTAGTGAAATAGCAAAAAAAAGAACAGGAAGACCTGTCAATGTAAGAGGAACTCACCCTAGAACATAAGGAAGCTCAAATTGGGATGAGACATTGCCAGGCTTGGTAACCCCCTGAGATGTCTGCACATGATGAGTTGGATCTGATGTCCCCAAAATCCCATTTGGAAAGGGACACAGGCTGAAAATAGACCTCCAAAATCCCCAAAACCACAAGAGAAGAGAGTGTTAGGCATCTTGAAAATTCACGAAGCATAAGCCTTCCTGTTAGGAAATAAAGGAGAGTGGGGGGCAATTGGGGCCACTAAGTCCTAGTTTGGGCAGAGCCTTTCCATCCACAAATGTGATCACTGGCTGGGATCTTCAAAGAATGAGCTGAAACTGGTGTAAGTTTTCTAAAACACAGACCAAGCAATCTCACTGCCACAGTGAAATAGATAGATATTCTGCTTTAGCATCAGACTTTATACTATCGGCCAGTTAAGTTCCATCAGAAGAACTAAACTCTACTAGATGGCATTGTTCTCCAGATTGTCCCAACACCTAAAACGGGCTCAGCATTATTTGTTAAACTGCTTCACTATGGTGTGTTCACTCGCGTTTTCTATTTTATTTCGTACTTCTGTGTATTTTAAATCCTCTTGGATATCAATGTTTTTTTTCTGTTGCTTCATCTCCCTTTATTTTCGTATTTTTGATGGGATTGTGTTGGTCTTTACCACATCATTGTAGTTACCAAAGCCAAGGGATGGGAGTGGCCAGGGGAGGGGGTGTCTCTGTAATCAACAATTCATTGTGGAATACAGATTTTGTGTAGAGAAATTGGATTGGAAGAAAGCCTTCTAGCTGACAAGCTGGAATCCAAAGAGTCTGGACTGTCTCACACTCCATCAGAGTGCAAAAGAAAGTAACTTTGAGTAATGTGCAGGTATGAGTGTGTGCATTTTCCTCTGAACAACTCGAGGAGGATAAGAAGAAAATGATATATTTTTTGTATATCAGCTCTTTGCGCAAGAATCTATTTTTAGCTTGCTATAAATAACAAGCCATCACACATCTGTCAGCTTGTCATATTGTGGTGGATGACGTGCTGCTATGATTCGGCATTGACGGGATAGCAGTGGGGTTTATGATGCTGGAAGCTATGTCACTCATATTTCAAACACTGGCAGAGCTCAGGCTTTCAGCAGAGATTTCAGACTAAGACAGCCTTGGGGAAAAGGCCTTAAAATCTACTCCCCAAATTTAGCCAATGAAAACTGTATGGCTCATAACTTAACCTTGTCCCATAGACATAGCATCTTTGTCGAATGCTAAAAGATGACCTGTCGATGCGAGAAGGCTCTCAGAAAGCACAGTAGGCAAAATAATGCAATGAACATACTGATGATTGAGAATATGGTGCTGGACCAGGCAACATTTCTATCCCTTTGCACATGCAGTAGCCGTGAATCAAAGTCAACTTGATAGCAACCAATACCAGCAATATATAAAGGACATGACGTATGCAGTTTTCACCAAGACAAATTGGCATTCTTTCGAGCTTTGCTCTGGTTCTTAAAGAACTTTGTGTATTCTAAATGGAGAGGCTCATTTGAGTGTGACAGTAGCATCTTAATCCTTTCACAGATCTGCGCTCTATCCACTCTAGTTAAACTGGTGTACATGCAGGGAAAGAACGAGAAGAGCTACAGAAAATCCAATCACTGTGTGGGTTTGTGGTGTAGGCTTGCAAATGGTTTCCCCTTCATTCTCCTTAGACCATTTGCGTAGCTTCCAAAAAATAGGACAACTCAAATGAAACAAACTGTGCTTTTAAGGTAAGACATTTTTCCTCTTAAATGTACGTGATTATTATTTTCCTGCACCATGCCAGATTTATCTCCACTTGCCACTCACATAGTTCTTGCTGTGCGGCAAGGGACACCCGATGAAAGATTAGAAAGAGGAGAGAAGGCCTTTTCTCAAATGATGATCAATCAGAAGACACTTTTTATACCAAGAAAGACAAGTTCTGGGAAATGGAATCCCCTATTTTGATGTTTGAGAGCTGACTCTGCGGGGAATAGCTGCACTCCGAGACTCGGGCCAGAGATGTCTATTTCTGTTGTTGACGTCTCTAGGTGCCACTGCTATCACTGATGGTCACGGTGATAAGTGATGGGAAAATGAACTGGGAGGCACTGCGACTCACCCTGACACATCCAAAGAATTGCCACAGGCAGCCCCGAGGCAAGTGCTGACTGAAGAGACTTGGAAGCTGCTCGGGTCACTCCAGCTCTGCCAGAGCATCTGAAGCAAAGCTGTCAGAACTTAGGGCAATGTCATAATTCCATGCTTGGAATCTCTGCTCAGATTATTCCCACCTGTACTGTAAATTCTGCAATGTCTGTTACTGTTGATGGATGGGTGTCTGTCTCACTTGTCTGGCATAATTATTGTGGAGAGCCAATATGCATTGCTCTATGTGTTAGTATCTAGGGATGTGTCCAGAGTAAGCATTTCAATATGGGGTTCCTAAGATTTCTAGGCTGGCTTCTCACCCCCACAACTTCTACTTTGACTCACAGTGTAGCAAATGCTGGGTAAACTCTGGTGATTTCTCCTATGGGTTATTGATAAAATTCTCCTATGGGTTATTGTTATAGTCCAAGTTGCTGCCTCTGGCAAACAGACACACATGAAATCAAGTAAGGCAAAAGGTTCTGGTTCTTACTGGGGATCCTTGGCCAGAATCCTATGGAGAGCTAGGGTGGGGAAATTCAAAGAGAGGAAACTTGCTCAAAGCAATACTTACAGTCACTCATCATTCTAATTGTGTTTGTTTAAAGAAAGATCAGGGTTTATTCATAAACAGCTAATACTTCCCCTGTCTTTTCTGCTTGTATTATCCAGGAATTTCTAAGCATTTGCCCTTACTCAAAATGAGCAAAGAAGAATAATGGAAGCCCCTGAATACCTTGATTTGGATGAAATCGACTTCAGCGATGATGTTTCTGTAAGTATTACTAATTGCAAGCAATCTTTTTCAGGGGATTCTGCCTTCAGCCACAGGAGGGACTTCCTCTCGTAACGTCTGTCTATCACAAACACTTCCAATGAGGTTCAGAAGTGAGCAGTGGAAATCCTGCTTGGCTGACGAATAGGAGTTGAGAGTCTGCTAGACCAGGCAGGGGGCCCTGCTGGCTTGACTTGCATAGACGGGCCAGTTAACATTGCTGCACCTCCTTTGCTCAAGCCCTTTCAATCCAGTCAAATTTGTTCACTGAAGGACATTTTCACTGGCTCTGTGTATGGTTAGCACCATGCTGATTCCCTTTATGTGGCTCGCTCCAGGACAGTCAGTTCTAAATGCTATGGTTTGCACGGACTTAGACTGAAGGACAGGCAAGCCAAAATGTATTGGTTGATTGAACACTAAGGAGAGTCTTTCCAAACTTTGTAGGGATCAAAGCAGAGGTTTGACCCTTACTGAGACTTTTGAAGGAGAGGCCTACATTAAGGAGGACAGGAATAGCCTCTGCCCTCTCAGGCCCTTCTGAATTCTTTACTGCTACGGACTTTATAAATCCACATTCATCAAATTTCTTCTGACTCTTAGTGACACTATAGGACACAGTAGAATTTCCTAGCATTTCTGAACCCACCAGGGTTCCTGCATTGTACTGTAGGGTTCTCTGGTTTCCCGTAATACCGTGCCGCTTCCAGAGTAACTTGTGGTTCCTGGGAATGGATGGTTTAGCAGAATCTTACTTCGAGGTACATGGGACTCATGCTGGGTTGCCCAATATCAATTTTGCCCTGCCAGCCAGCAGGTTGGCTCAAGTGCCCAGACCCGTTGGACTAGCCCTCAGAGTATGTAGTCAGAAGGTTGCCATTGTAGAACTATCCATGTTTCTTTTCTTCCAAGGAGTTCCAAGCTCACAATTCCCCTCTTATCTCCCATTGTGGGGTCTGGGTCTTAAAGTCATCACTGGTAAATGTGTCACCCAGATGAGTTGACGTTAGCTTGTCTTAGGTGGTGGCTTTATTCCTCGATTTCACTTCTTAGCTTGAAGTAAAGCATGTCTCTGTACACAAGAATTGACTTCTTGGGATGAGTGTGATGAGTCGCCTGTTTCGTACAGTTTTTGGTGAATCTTTCTTTCTTTCAGAGAAATGAGAAATCTCAACTTTTCCTTGATTCAGCCACCAGGTAATTTATACGAGTGTTTAATAAGACCAGGAGTCCTCGTGGCAAAATGGTTACGAGTTGGCATGCTAACCATAACATCAGTAGTGTGAAACGATCAGCCACTCCGCAGGAGAAAGACAGAGTTTTCTACTCCCTTAAACAGTTACAGTCTGGGAAACGATTATGATGAACTTAATGGCAATGAGTTTTTGTTTGTTTGTTTGTTTGTTTTACAGAACCGTTTATTGAGAGCTACTAGAGATATATTGTCCCATACTTTAATCACATCAGTTTTGTTTTTTCCAATAAGACCAATGAAATTTGTTTCTCTCTCCCAATCAGGTCTGTCTGTACCACTCCCCTTTTTATTAATCACTACCCCTGACTTAAAAGTGCTGAGAACATGTGCCGCTTTTCTGGGCACTTCCCCCAAGTACCCTAACAGCAAGGAAAGTAAATAATGGCTTCAGCAGTGGAGAGAAGATGGAAGGTTTCAAAGAAAGGGAAAATCTTTATGCTTGATGGTACATCACTAAGCTTAGGCAATAAAGTTTATGTTTCAGAGTCTAGGCTTTGTAGGAAGCCAGACCAAGCTCTTACTTTCTTTTAGACATTTGGTAGCTGCTCAGCGTGGGGCACCTTCAGCAGTTACCAACTGCATATTTACGGTTGTATTGAGGATTGAGTGAACAGAGAATATCTGCCAAGCTCTGAGCGTGGCACAGAGGTAATTGCTCTTGCAAGTGGTGGCTTTTGTTATCATTAACAGAATAATACAGGCATATTTATATGACCAATGGTGAAGAAGGAATTCCAGAGAAAACACTAGGCATGATGTCAAGACGATTTTTCCCCCTTTAATAAATACAACAGAAGAGCAGTTGTATTTACAGAGGAATCATCTGGCAGCAGCCCATAATTTTGATAAATGAGGCATCTTCACTTGAAGCATCATAAAATATGCTAAGCAATAATTGAGGCTTTTTAACAGTTCCAATTAGGATGCAGGGTGACGTAATGGCTGAAGATTCTATAATTTGACCACACAGAATCATAAATAAAAATAATCATCTGTAGTTGCATGTGCAATTGACTCCGAACCTTCTTATTATTTCGGCTCTTTATTGTAAATTAAAACTTAAATTAGAAATAGAACAATGAAATTGTCTAGAATTATTGAACTGTGGGGCCTTAGTGGTGTAGTAGGCTATGTATTGGGTTGCTAATACAAGGTTATTAATTTAAAGCCACCAGCCTTCCCGTGGGAGAAAGATAAGGCTTCCTGCCTATCTTAGAGGGACCCCTACATAGAGTTGCTGTGAACTGGAATCAACTAGACAATTTTTTTTTATTGAAGTATAATAATAGCATTTTTTTAAAACCTCAGGACAGGCATTATCCTAAATGTTATTTACACACATTATTTCTTTTCATTCTTATCACAATCATACAAAAAAAAGGTAGTATTGGTATAATTTTACATATAAAGAGATCAAAGCAGGCTGAGCCCCGGTGGCGTAGTGGTTGTGCCCAGGACTGCGGTCCACTGGGATGGAGGTTCAATCCCAGCAGCGGCTCCACAGGAGCAAAGGCTGGGCCTCCTACTCCCACCACCAGAGGGCAGTGATGCCAAAAAAAGAGATCAAAACTCAGCGATAGTAAGCAAATATCTAGAGTCACCCAACTAGTTAGCAGCAGTCTGGCTCCAAAATATCCCCTTTCAGTCACAACACTTGATTGCTTCTCCCACATGTGTGTAGCCAAGCCCCCTGTCCTGGTGTTCCTTCCAGTTCATCGCAGCCCTATAGCCCTATAGTCCTTTCTGAGTCCCAAAGGAAACTCAATCTGTATGGGAGAAGAAAGCCTCATCTTTGTCCCAAGGGGCAGCTGCTGGGCTCAGACCACCGACTTTTTGATTTAATAAGTAAGTGGCTCACTCACTGTAGCACCAGAGCTCTTTAAGGTACAACTGCCCTCTGCAATCCAGTCTATTTGACCCTATGTTCACTCGGGTCACTCACTGCCATCAAGTTGATTCTGCCTCACAGCGAGCCAACAGAACAGAGTAGAAGGACTCCTTGTGGGAGTAGGAAGTCTTATCTTTATCTGGGGGATCAGCTAATGGTTTCGTACTGTTGGCCTTGTGGTTAGCAGTCCAGCATGTAAATGCATCATCATCCTTTAGGACAGAGTGAAATGGTTCTTAAGGTTCTGGGACTGCAAATCTGTTAGAGGAGGAGACTGCTTCATTACCAGAGTAGATTGCTTCATGTCTCCCCATGCAGCTTCTGCTCAGTGTGGAACCACTGAATATGTGATTAGCCCAATGCCTAACATATTATAACACCAGGACTTATAGAATTGCATATGATCTATTTCAGTGGTTCCCTTTAGGAATGATTTCTCTCCTGCCCCTTCCCCACCCCCAGTCCACCCCAGATTTTTGATAATATCTGGAGACACTTTAGGCTGTCATTACAGATGTGCTGCTAAATAGCCTATAATACACAAGACAGTCCCCTACAAGAAAGGCCTGAAAGGTCTTTGATCGCAAAGATCTAAAACATCAATAGTTCCAATGATGGAAACCTTGGTCTATTTTCATTCATTTGAAACTAACACGACTTTGGCAACATCTATAACATGGGTGATGAAATGAGTACGTGGCTTTAAAGAATAGGAATTTATTTTCTAAGGAATCAGAGGTTAGGAGTCTAAATCTTGTTTTTGCTTTGACAACTTCTACCTTGTCTATAGAACTGGACCTTCCTTTGCGCCTCAGCAATCTTTAAGTGGCATCTGTCTTCTCCCTTGTGTAGTCTTAGGTCTTTGTGTACATACTACTGTTTATGTAACTCATAGTGATTAAGTTAGGCTCCACCATGTCCTCTCATAACTGTAACATTATATTACATTAGATTTCATTTGAAAGGTAATCATATCAAATTAAATGAGATTAAATCTATAGGTATTAAGATGACTTTTTGCGATCGAGTTAAGATCAACTCTTAATACCTATGTCTTAAAGAGTAGAACTGTTCCAGAAGATTTTCTTGGCTGGACTTTGAAGAAAGCTGATTTCCAAGTCTTTCTTCCATGGGGCTCTGAGTGGATTCAAACCACCAGCCCTCATGCTAATAGTTGAAGAACTATCTGTATCACCCAGTGATCTTGCTATAGGTTTAGGAGTTAATATTCCAATACATATCTTGAGACAACACACTCCCATTTAAACAATATGGTAGATTACTTTGAACAGTCTGTTTCAAGTTCAAACTTTAAATTTTTCAGAATTGCATTTGCCTAACTTATTGATTTCATTGGGATCCTGGGAAGCTGAAATAACCTCTTAAAGATTAAAATTTTTGTCTCTGTCTCTAGCCTAGGAGCAATGAATATTGCAGCTGTTTTTTAGAGCTACATGAAACTATTCAGATGCTAGCATTGAAAAATGAAGATAGTTTCAACTGACTAATAACTCATAAAATGAATTGAGGTTTCCCAGAAGCCTTCAGTGCTGACAGCCCTTAAGCCTCTCTCCAGGTTAAGTGGTGAGGAAGAAGAGGAAAATGCACATTCCTTTTGAAAGGAGATTTACAGAGAAGACACCCGAGTTCGAAACTCCTTGCTTTCCAGCCCTGCTGCCTGTTTCAGAGTGTAGACTTTCTGCTTGACAATCGTGCTCCTGGGGAGGAGCCTAGTTCTTTGTTGAATTAAAACACAAGCTGTATATTGGTACAATGAGACAAAACACAGAAGGCAGTCTAGTTATTTTGAAATTTCCCAGACTATGAAGTAATGTACATCTTTTGCAAAAATACAGAGATTAAATTATACATTCTTGTAACCCTGCCATCCTGGAGAAGGGCAGAACACGGTACATTATCCACAGACCTATGAGAGATACACACGTGGCACAATGACCCCATGATGGCTCTTCTTTCACTGCACATGGGTTTGTACACTCGTTTTTATTCCTCTGGGAGCCAGAAATAGTCATCTTTAAAAAACAGAAGCAAAAATCCTCTGGATACTATCTGACTTTAGGGCTTTTACACACTAATATGTGTTTCTATTGAGAGAGGACAATTATCTCTCAAAAAAGAGTATTGTGAACAGGACTGAAGCAAGAAGAGGCTGAACCCTGGATTTTTGGAAGGCCATCACTCAGAACCACCATTCACAGAATGTCGAATAAGCCAATCATGGTGCTCAGCTCTTTAAGATATGTCTTGTTTAAGCCTCCCATCAACTCTGAGATGCAGACTGCTACCATTTCATTTGGCAGATGAGGAAATTGAGGCTTGGAGACGTTGCATAGAGAGAAACCCCCACAGTTTGAGATTGATAGGTCATCCAGGGCAGAATCTGAAAGCAGAACTGTTCTATCACTCTTCTCGGCCCATTCTAGACAGCTCAACTGAGTAGAAAATCTCATCCCCCACTCTTAATACTCAGTTGGCTCTGATGTGATGGCAAATCCCTTTTCTGAAATAAGATCACTGGTAGATGTTATAAAGGAATGAACCACCGCAAGCTAAACAGAACCTCAATGAATCTCTTAATTCATCATACTCCAACTCAAATTCTCTATCTATAAGTTGATGATAATATTATCTATTGCCTAAAATTTTATGGGTGAAAATGAGATTATTTATATATATGAAAGTAATGACTTATGAAAATATATTTTTACAAAAATCACAGAAATCTTTATAAACATCAAAATGCGAGGATACTGTTTCTGATAACTCCTCCATCATCTAGGTCAATACACTTCAGAGAGCAGTGTTTCCATCCCTGTAACCTTGCCCTGAAGAATGCTCTACTCTTTCATCAACATTAGCACTGCTCTTTTGGCATGGTGAGGAACTCAGAAAAATTTTTAATATTCTTTGAGGGTGGGGAACACAACAAAATTTGAATGGGCGAGATTTGGGCTATAGGTAGGTGCGGGTAAAGTTTCCTATTGAGCTGTTCATAGCACAGCTCTTGCTATCCACAAAGAATAGGCAAACACATTGTAAGATGGAGGAAAATATTCTTGACCCAATTTTCCATGTTTGTTTTTCCCTCAGTGCAATTTTCAAGTTTGTTTTTACTCCTCTTTTTTTCATATTATACCCCCGTTACCTGACTGTTTCCTTAAAGAGAGATTATCCCCTTGGATTATCAGTTGCAACATATTTCTTGAGTTGATCTCTCAGCCTTGAATTTAACTGGCCTAGCTAATCCCCTCAGAAGCCACCATTTTGATGGAGGCATCCTATAGAGACTAAGACAAGTGTATTACTAAGAGAGCTTATAAATAACTATCCACTGATCTTGGGGACAAGTTTAAGCACATTTAAAATAAACTCATGCATGTATGAATTAGAACTCTCCTAGCATATTTTTCACTTGTGTGTGTTTACAACATCGAAAAGGTTGATGTGCTTGGCAGTTAACTGGAAGCCTAGAAGTATGAATTCACCCAGAGCTCCTCCAAAGAAAGCCTGCTCTCCAGCTTTTGAAAAATCAGCCATTGAAAACCCTACAAAGCACAGTTGTATGCTGACACCCATGAGTTTGCCATGAATTGCAATCAACTTGGCAGATATTGATATTTGGGTGTACATCTGCACATAGACTTTTTATATAGATTTGTACATATATAAATATACATAAATACACATGCATATCCAAGCACACACATATATATATATAAACAAAAAATCACTGCCATCATGTTAATTCTGACTCATAGCCACCCTATAGGATGGAGTAGAATTGCCCCTATGGTTTTCTAAAATTACCTCTTTATGGGAGTAGAAAGTCTCATCTTCCCCTATGGAACAGCTGGATTTGACCTGCTGACCTTGAGGTTAGCAGTCCAATAAGCTACTAAGATATATATATATATATATACACATCCATTTGAGTGTCTGCACATATCCATGCTAATGAACATAATAGTTAGTGTCTTTGTGTTTCCTCTGACAACAGCTTTGCTAAAAGATGACTTTAAAAAAATAAGTGAATAATCCTACAATTAAGACCAAGATTAAACAAGTATCCTTCCATTCCACTATCCCCTTGGATTGAGCTCTTACCATCTAGCACAATAACACAACTTCCATCATGTCATTTCATCTTCCTAAGGTGCCCAAAACACTGACTTGTGCAAAAAAAAAATCCCTCAGCAATCCTTCGTGCAAATGTGATTTATTTTGAGAAAGCTTTCATATTTTCTTGCACGATTTTCACTAAAATACTTGTGTTGCTTCTGTTTTGTGTGCACCTTCTTTGACTTGGCAGTCCAGTGACCCATCCCCATATTTTGTTGCATTTGGACAGAGAGGCACTTCAAAGTGGCCTGAGACTCAGGAGTGGGCAACTTTCAGAGGGGCATGTAGACCATCCCAAGTGAATTTGGGCATTGAGCTCGGTGGATAAAGACAATTTTTTTAAAAAATCTCCCCTGGTTTCAATATATAAAGAATATCGAGATCATCCAGACCCAAAGGCCATGGCTTGCCCTTCTCTTTAGCACAGGATCCTCCAGCGTCAGATGGCTCCTCTCTGCTGCCTCTTCAGGGGGGTGACTCGGTCAAGCATGTGATCCTTATCTACCTCAGCCTGTTTTTCACTCTTCCCTTCCAGCAAGTCTGCCCTTTCTAGTAATCGCCATTACTATATTAAAACTTCATATCATGTTTTCCTGTGATTCATTTCATAAACTATTCAAAATCCTTCATCTATTTTTAACTGTTTTACTGGCACTTCATTCATATTTCATACAATTCAATAGTCCAGTCCTATCAGGAGTTGTACAAAAATTACCACAGTCTACTTTCAGAACATTTTCCACTCATTCATGTAGTTATTTTTTAATTGTAGCAAAAATACACACAACAAAGCTTTCTCCAATTCAAAAACTTCTATGTGTATAATTCAGTGTCTTTCGTTGCACTCTTCATGTTGTACAACAATTATTGATATCGTTTTCCAAATTTTTCCTTCACTATTAACAATAACTCAGTGTCCCTAAGCAAAAACTCTTCTCTTTCACCCACGGTAACCATGTATCAATTTTAACATTTTTATAGTAGTTTTCTTCTATAATATTCACATGTCCATAATTAAATTCCTTTTTAAAGAGCTGTACATACATTTTCACAATGCGTTCTAATTCTATCTCCTCCCTCCTGCATTCATTGTTTGCTCCCCAACTCCCCTCAAACCTTATTCCTCCCCGATAAATCATTGCATCAGTTATTGTTTCTATGCATCCACTCTTTCTATGCCTCGTAAACTGGAAAACCTAGCAGAAACAATAAAAAACAAAAGCAAAATGAAAGAGAAAGAAGAAAATAATATAAAGTTAAAAATAAATCTAGAGAGTAGCTTACCGCCAACAATATTTAAAAAGCCAGAGGAGAAATTTCTGTTACGCGCAAAGCGAGCAATATTTGAGCCTAGTGCAAATGCAGCTTGGGGCAACAGGGAGGCCAGCTGACCAAGTCTCATATCATTCCAAGGTGCAATCCACCATAATTAAATTTACAATCATCTCTGTCTGATAGTAAAGCTGTTCAAGTCCCTCGCCCGTGGCTAGAGGGGATCTGCCAGCGACCACATCTGACTGGATATCCTGCAGATGGATTTGGGGCTCCCACTGTCCTCCATCACCTACAAGTCCCTCCATCGATTCATTCTGCAATGCACCGCTCTTGAATCTACACAGCCTCTCATCACTTCCTCCCTCCTGTTCCACATGACCAAAAACCGACTATAACAACATGTGCCACGTTTTCACCTTGTATCTTAACACTTGCCAAAGTAAAAAATAAAAAAGTCATTGGTTATAAAAAGTCATCTAATATAAAAAGATGAATTGTTGTGCATGTCCATACCTTAGGACCAAAACCTAGACTCCAGACACCAAATGTTACACTGCCCATCTCTTGCCTGAGCTATATAATGAATGTCTCTGTGTTGTGGATGCAGTGGTTATTAAAGAGGATGTGCAGTTGCTGCATGCTTTGCCATTTTATGTTTTCCTTTCTTACTTTGTAGATAATCCTAGAAGTTCATGTCTTAGCTGGTAATAATAGGATTTATTCATTTGATTATACTGATTATTTACATGAACTATTTTCTTTTTATGCATAATTAGTTTTTATGTTGACCCATTCACTGAGCATTTATTTAACATTTACAATGTACCAGGCCCAGTGAGGCTTAGGGTGAATAACATAGACTTGGTCAGTGCTCACATAGAGCTTACAAGTAGCATGTTGCAGTAAGCACATAGGAAATGTCCAGTTAGTGTCCCAGTAGGACAGATTGAATTATAATACCAGACCTCATTCTTGACACTAATTTTTTATGTTTTCTGTGGTGATTGATTATTTTCTCACAATTTAAATTAGATCAATATTGGATTTGAACAAGATTTGTAATAGGCCACCTGCCCCATGTTAAGCTAAATTTTCCTTATATCCTTTTTTGGCTAAGTTGACATTTGTGCCTCAATAGTAACAATGCCTATGGCTTTCTTTTTACATGTTCATTTTTATTACTTTAAAGTGTAAAAATAAACCAAACGTCAAGCCAATTCTGACAGCAACCCTCGATAAGATTTCCAAGTCTGTAAATATTTTCTTTTTTTCTTTTAAAGATAATTTTATTGGGAGCTCGTACAACTCATCACAATCCACTCATCTATCCATCCATTGTGTCAAGCTCATTTGTACATTTGCTGCCATCATCATTCTCAAAACATTTTCTTTCTACTTGAGCCCTTGGTATCAACTCCTCATTTTCCCCCCCGTCTCCCCTTTCCCCCTCCCTCATGAACCCTTGATAATTTATAAATTATTATTATTTGTCATGTCTAAGACGTAAATCTTTACAGGAGCAGATGGCCCATCTTTCTCCTGAGTGGCAGCTGGTGGGTTTGAACTGCTGATTTTGTGGTTAGCAGAGTAATGCCTAATCTATAGTGCAACCAGAACCCCTTAATGTTAGTAGCTAATATTCATTGAATACTATGCACTAAGCACTTTCCTCCATGTTTTTCATTGCGATCTCAGAATCTTTGCAATCACATTCTTGCAGGTATTATCACCAGCTTGTCTTACAGAGGAGGCAACTGATGTACAGAGGTTAAGTAATGTATGGTGGCATATGAAATCTTCACATAAAATAATGTACACATGCATATAGCATGCATAAAAGACAAATGCACAAGGGGGTTATGTGGTTTTCAAAGAACTTAGGTTTAACATACACATTATTTGAATAAAACATGATGTGTTAGTCTAGGTATACTAGAGAAACAAATTCTTAAGCACACATATGTATATGAGAGAGTTTTATATAAAGGGTAATTGTACATTTAGAAATCATACTAGCCTAGTCCAAATCAAGTCCCAAAGTCCAATATTGGTCCATATGTCTGACAGCAATCGACAAAATCCTCTGCAGTGACCACAAATGCAGAATGATCAGAAGTCAGTGGGTAGAAAGTCTTTGGATTTGATGGTGTTGTCAGCATTTCAGCACTGGCAGGAGTCTCCATGGGACTTCTTGAGGCCTAGGTTTCTTGTTGCATCGGGGTAGGTGTATGTGGCTTCACCTCCAGGGATGGCTCACAGGGAGCTAGCCTTGTCAATCAAGTCTCTCAGGCAGCGAGTGTTGTCAGTAGAAAGTGTCCAAGGAAGTGCACTGAGACAGACAGTGTCTCTGCCCCCAAGAAGGAATTGCCACATTCCCCAGAATTCTCAGGAGAAGGCCATGTCCACACGGAGGTATCATTGGCTAGCTCCAGGTTGACAGGCTGCACTCCATCCCTACACTCTTAGTCCTCAAATCAACACCAGATTAGGTGAATGTCACATAAGGTATCTAAAATATTAATCAGGTAGAAAATAGAAAACCCTGATGTAACATGGACGTTTTGGCTTCGCAGTCTGTATGGAAAGTTGTTTCTGTCTGCCCCCTAAACACTGCTGGTTGTCCCAGGCCATCCCAAACCATTCTTTCTCCAGTCCACTTCTCACAGGAGAAGGTGATCAGTTAGCACCAGAGTGGACCTTTCTCTTTCATCTGACTCCAGATGGAGTAATTTCTGTTCTATTAAAAGGATCAAAAAATTAATGAATTTTCCTCAATACAAAACCAGAAGCAATATCTTAGCATAAAGAAATTTGTTATTATTAATTTTAAAATAACTTCTTGGAAGAAGTGATTAAAATTAGGAATAAGAACAAAAATCTAAGAATATTAGAAAATGAGATTGTTATAGTGTTCTTCAGTGGAGCATAAACAATGGAAAGAAATGCACTGCAGTGATCAGGGATCATTTCATGTATCTGAACGGCTTATCAGAAGCTGTTGGGCAGAGGAAATGCTTGAACTTTGGGGAGTAGAGAAGATCACCTAGGAAACCTGGAAAATGGGAAGAGAAGGATATTTTTGAGAAAGGAATTGTGTAGAAGTGTGTGTGTGTGTGTGTGTGTGTGTGTGTGTGTGTTTGATGGGTGAGGCAGGGCAGAGAGCAACCTTCTCAAAAAGAAAGTGAAGGGAAGTTACCAGAGCGTAAGAAGGAAAACCAAGAGAGCTACAGAGGGAAATTCGAAGAGAACAGTCCACGGAGAATTGCGCTGATGAAGAAAGGTAAATGTGCTATAGATGGTTCAGCCAAGGAACAAACCTGTGTTGGAAACAATACAGTTGGACTGCCTCTTAGAATCGAGGATGGGGAGGCTTTGTCTTATATACATCATGCTTGGTAAAGTCGAGGGTCAGTGAAAAAGAAGAAGACTTTAACAAGAGGGATTGCCAAGTGGCTGCCACAATGGCCACACACATAGCAACAATCTGATGAGGGCGCCGGGCCAGGCAGTGTTTCATTCTGTTGGGGACATCAGAATTCACTCCGTGGCACCTTATAACCACTGCCAGGTCTAGAGTGGGAACTCCTGTGACTATGTCACTATAAAAAGAAAAGCGTTGGGAAATGTCCATGGATTTTTCCAGTTAAAAGCCCACGGAGAAGACATAACAGACATGCTTGGTTTCAGGGGATATGAAGGCATTTCTCCCTGAATGAAAGGACAGGCCTGGGGGAAAGGAGGTGAGAACTTTGGGGGCGGGCTATGTTGCTTAGAAGATCTCATTTCAGTTATGTGCCTTTGTTTCCACACTTAGCTTTGTTCGTGAGCGTCTTAACCAGTGCTCTGTTGTGCAGCTGTTTCATCGTGTTTGGCTGTTAAGACGCCGGCCTGGATTTTAGAAAGCTGCGTCAGAAGTCATGAATTTCAGGGTCTTAGTCGGTTGACTGGGTTAATAGTTTCTTTGGGGAACCTAATGGGACCTTAGTTGTTTAAAAGTCTCCGGCTTGAAAAAGGTGGTGGAGATTTTTGCTCTTTTATTTTCTGTGGCTCATTACCATTGGAGTAATGTCTGCATGCTCACCCGGTTGGCTCTCGTTCTGTGGAAGAAGGGCCAAAGTTTTTCCATCCTGCCAAAACATAGGGTGTCAGAGATCCCCATAACCCTCCTAGAACTCACTCATCACTCTTCTAAATCCTGTGCATGCTCAAACTATTTCCATGGCAGGGAGGCAACACCAAGTGATGTCGGTGGTGATGCACCGGCTGCCTTGCGTGCTTTCAATGCTATGCGGGTTTGTGAAGCTGTTTCTGTGTCTGCCTGCTGTGGCCACAGACTCTCCTGAGGGAAAGGAAGAAAGATCCGCCAAAATCACCTGCTTATCCACCTTTCCTTTGGAGCTCAGCTCAGCCCCTCCACCCTGCCTGCCTCATTAGGGCTCACCCCAGAGTCTCCTGCACTTCACATCTTCACAGGATCAAAGATGGGGTGGGGGGCAGCACTCTGGGAGACACACTATAGGTCAGAGAGAAAAGACTAAACATTTAACACAGCTTTACAATTTGCGAAATAACTTCACATACATTGGCTCATATAATTATCTATAACTTGCAGTGAAGGAAGTGAAAGCTCAGGAATCGTATATGCTTTCTTCGCTCAAAGCCACAGTTAGTACAAGAGGCAACCATGCGTACAGAACCAAGAAAGACTGTGTGGTTTATAGTAAGGAAAGGTGTGTATCCGGCTGTTCCTTAACCTTATTTGCTCAATCTGCATGCGCCAAGCACGTCATGTGAGAAGCTGCTCTGTATGAAGAGTAACGTGACATCGGGATCTGCAAATGACATAACCTTGCTTGCTGAACATAAGGAGGACTTGAAGCACCTGCTGATGAAGACCAAGGATGGCAGCCTTCAGTAGAGATGGCAACTCAGTGTAAAGACCCAAATCCTCATAACTGGATCAGTAGGCAACATCATGATCAAGGGAGAAAAGATTGAAGTCAGCCAGGATTTCACCTTGCATGGATCCTCAACCAGTGCTCATGGAAGCAGCCGTCAAAGAAAAAGACAAAGCAATAGATGGCACTGGGCAAATCTGCTCCACAGGAAGTGTCGCGGTGCATGCATGTCACCTTGAGGACTAAGGTGTACCTGACTCAATTACCTCCATATGCAGGGAAAGGTGCACAATGTAGGGAAGACTAAGGGGTTCATATCATCGGAACTGACTCCAGGACACCTAACAGCAGCAGCAGTAGCAGTTAGTGAGCATCACAGGTGGAGCTTAAATCTGGATCAGCTGACTCCTAGTCCATTGTTATTATACAAAAGTCTAAGGCATCAGTCATTGTTAATAATATTAACAAACTGAAAGGTTTCTCTTTTAAGTTTAGCAAGATTATATTACTAAAGTGGTACTTACAGGTGTTCTTTTTTTCTAAGATTAGCACTGTACACATATCTTTCCTATCATTGACTCAATGCTGACTCAAAGTGACCCTCTAGGACAGGCTAGAACTGACTGGGTAGGTTTTAAGAATGTCCCTCTTTAGGAGAGTAGAAAGCCTCACCTTTCTTCCATGGAGCAGGTGACTGATTCGAACTCCTAACCTTGCGGTTAAAAGTCCAATGATTAACCCACTCTACTGCCAGATCTTCTTATACAGTTATTACTTATTATTATAGTTACTAAAATCACAGATTACTTGGGGAAATTTATTTAATAAAGTTCAGTGAGTTTCTAGCATCATAGATTAATAAAATATTTTCCATTCCTTCAATAAGCACACAAAAGCAAAATAAACACCATGTGATGGATGCATCAAAGACATCTGAGTGACTTGTGAAAAAGACTGCAGGGTTCAAACTCAGAGTTTATAGGTAGTGTTGATGTCACTGTTTGGGAGATTGTCCTCTGAAAGCTATCGTTTCTTCCATCTCAGAGGGTCAGAAAAGTGATACCCTAGCAAAGTTCAAAGGGCTAAAAGGAACTTGCCTAATATAATGGGTGAAATGGTGCTTCATAGATGGAACAGCATGCATAAAGATAAAACCTAAGTAGGAATTGACAGGAAATTAGGAGTTGCAACCAAATGGGAAGTGGTTAGTAGTGAGGTAAAGCTCATGGTGGCTTAAGTTGCCATGCTAGCATGACCTATCTTCTTTCTTTAGGCTGTGCAGAGCTACTGTGGAACTTGGGACAAAGAAGCACCATATCCAGATTGGCATTTGAGAAAATGACAGCATGGAAGCGTAGCAGAAATTCTCACTTTCCACCTGTGTTAGGGTTCCCTCGAGAAACAAAATCATAACCCTTATGATTATAGATCTAGATATATGGAATATAGCACGAAGGAATATAATAGCTAAGTAGTCTACACAACAGTACAGAGGGCTCAGTTTAACTCACTTCTGTGAAACAGTTAATAGACTGGAAGCCCTTCAACTCAGGAGGGATGTGTGTCCAAGGTCAAGGAAGCAGACATTGAGTCTTCCATAGAGCAATGCACAGTCTGGCCACAGGCAGCAAACAGCAGGGTGGGTCATCCACTGTCAGCCAGATGACAAAATCTAACAGTGCCAAGCTCAAGTAATGTACATAATAGCAGTGTGGTGAAGCAAGTGTGGAAGGAACCTCAAGCTCTAGCAATAGGGTCCATGGGTTGGTTGTTCCACAGGTAGTGTAGCTCACAAGTTGAGGCAGAGAACTGGCTAAGGCAAACCCACATTGTTCAAATCACCAGAGAGCAAGAGAGAGATAGGCAGGGCTTTCCAAGCCTTTTATCTCCTGCCCTCCAATCAAACTGTGACCTTATTAATCCCACATCTTCCTATTGGCCAGGTTGGCACAATAAATCTAATAATCACATCACCTAAATATGGAAGAAATCTCTTGATATTCAAAGGATCAGTCAGATATGTGCTACATTGTGATGAATATGTCAAATGGTTAGTCAATCCAAAGATCCCTTCCTCAACATGTGGGATCCAAGAGAGCACAAGACAAGACAGGAGTCCACCAAGAACAGAAGGAAAGTGGTCATTCAGGTGGAGGTGGCTGGTCTTGAAGACTGGTGGTGTTACATGGCTAAAGGAAGGCCATCTACAGAAGGTAAAAGATCAGAAGTCATCAGAAGCCAGTCGCTGATGAGATTATTTTGACTTACAGTGGACACGTGTGTCAGAGTGAAACTAACTGCACTTCCTAGAGTTTCTGGGTCTGCTTTGTCAGAAGAAGACTATCAGACCTTTCTTTGGAGGTGTCTATGGAATGGAACCCCACTCCCCAGCCTTGTAGTTAGCAGCTAAGCATGTTACTCAAGCCCAAAGAACAGAAGAGTGGGGGTGGGGGTGCACAGTGGATGCACATGGACACTGATGGAGCTGAAACACCCCAGGGCAGAGCCTCTGTTTAGAAAAGAGTAGGGGAGGGATGAAAAGGAAATTTGGATCCAAAAAGTGATTTCCACAAGGAAGTGGATGATTTTTAGAAATGGAATTAAGTAGGACAACAAAATTTGGAAGTATAATACTTCTAAATAGACAAGCCTCCTCCCCTCCTCTTTGATAACCCAGCATTAATAGGAATCAAGGGAACAGAATTCCAAGGTGTGGAAAAGGAAGGCTACATGAAGCCTTGGTTATGACTGGATTCTGGGAACAGGCATTGTCCTGAGTGAGAGGCGGTTTGCAATCTGGCATCCCCTTATAAAAGGCCATCTGCCCCTGTGAACTGGGATGAATGCCTGGGAAACCTCCTGTTTCAGTTCCCAGATGGCAGCATACTGCATTTTAGCAAAGGAGATTTCCTGGGTCATTTGCTTATTCTCATCTTGGCAAATACAGACATATTTTTGCACGTTGGTTGGGTGGATTATGTCCTGTGCATCTCCTTACATCTTGGTTTAGCTAATTTATTCGAGTTCACGTAAGCTTTATCTTCCATCCAAAGAGCAGTTATTGCACAAATCCAGGAGAAAAATACTTTTCCCCTACCTTTTGTCTCTATAAAGAATGGTGGATTTGTTCAGTGTTTATTGGAGTCGTTGCCAAGTTCAACATTCCGTCCACCCTAAAAAGTATCCAAAGCTTCAGTTTTCTTACTACAACCCATCATCCTTCTCATCGTTTTCTGCTGTCGTCATTTCCATTACTGGGAGCAGCACATGACTTTTTACACAAGGCCATTATTCCCAAAGGATTAAGATGTAGGGCTTCCCGGGAGGGGCTGCCTAGAGGACCAAAGCCCATGGGTGGAGAGTGGCAAAGTCACAAGCAATGTAGATGTGCAGCATTGGGTGAGGCTCAACTAGGTACAGTCTCTGCCTGGGACTCTGTCACCATCAAATTATAACTCACTTCACCCTCTAGACCTTTGAGGTCTCTAGCGAGAGTTGAAGCTATGGTTAATACACAGAAAAAGAGTCTAACATGCCTGTCTTTGGGGTGACTGGTGGTCGTTAGGATGAATATGCCTTGGAAATAAGTAACTGCTCACCCAATTTGGTAAGATAGATATCAGTGAGCAACACTGACAGATATTTTTCCCCCATCACTGCCCTGGTGGGAGTAGGAGGCCCAGTCTTGCTCCTAGAGCGCTGCTGCTGGATTTGAACCACCAACCCTGTGGGCTGCAGTCCTTCACACAACCACCACACCACCAGGGCTCAGCTTAAGATGGACAGATTTTATCCCTAACTATATTTTAAACACAGGAGTCCTAGTAGCATAGTGGGCTGAGATCCGCATGGTTGGTTGTTCGAAACCACCAGCCGCTCCAAGGGAGGCAGACTGGACTTTCTCCTCCTGTAAGCAGTTATAGTCTGGGAACCCACAGCTGGGTTGCTGTGAGCCAGCCTTGACTCAATGGCAGCAACTTTAGCAGCAACTTTGGTTCTCGCTTTATATTTTAAACACCATCTATTGTACATTTTCTTTCTCACCAAACTTCTACCTTAGAAGAAAAGGTAGGGCGTGGGGAGTGGGGGGGGGGGGTGGCACGTGGAGAGAGAGAGAGAGAACTTTGCTGAAGGGTACTTCATGGGGCACATGGCCACTGAAAACAAAAGACCCAATTTTAATTGAATTACCGACTGTGTAATTACTTAACCTGTACCAGCTGGTCTCTGAAGCTACCAGATTCCTTAGAGAGCTTGTACTTGGCCTGAAACATAAGGTACCTTATTAGTAACAAGAAAAATGCCTTCTGTACCTGTTCCCCCCAGTCTCGGAAGACCATAATGTATGAGGGAATGAACCTGAAAGTTCATTTTTGGTTTAAGAGGCAGTGACCCCTCCCGTGGAGTGTGGGGATGGATTTGCTCAGACACCTGTAGTCCCCAAGGACTGCCCACACAAACAGGCGGCTATTGCATCAGACAGCGATGAGTCCTCTCTCTAATGAGTCATTTGAGAGTTCGTTTCCACTTGGAAGTACTTGAAATTTAATTTGTTTGTGACGTGCAATTGGCAAACTGACAATAGCTCCAGCCACACCTCCCCGTGTCTTGCTGTCTTGTAGAGTGTGGAATGCTTCGGTGAGTCTCCGTGTGCATGCATCGCTTCATCTGTCAACATCAAGCTAGCAAAAGTACCCTTGGTATTGAAAAATGTATCCTAATTACACATCCCTCACATGTGATGCAAGAATAATCCTAACGAGCTCCTCATGATCATTTTTCTTGGAGATTAAGTGTGTTTGCTCCACTCCCCCATGAAGTAATTCAGATGTGTGCTCATTTACATAGAAGGAAGCTGCTTTGAGAATAACAGTACAAAATAGTTTCTAGGAAACTGTATTTTATGAAGGAGCCTTGGTGGCGGGCGCACTGGTTAAGCGCCTAACTTCTAACTGATAGGTCAGTGGTTCTGACCCACAAATCGCTCTGTAGAAGAAAGATGCAGAGGCTGCTGCCATTAGCCTGTACACCCTTGGGACCCCTGGAGGGCATCTCTGCTCTGTCATATAGGCTCGCTGCGTTGGAATTGACTCCACTGCAGTAGGTATTGGAGTATTTTATAAATTAAAGTGCAGATGTGATTGAAGACATTCCCTATCTTGGTTTTTAAAGAAAGAGTCTGTCCTATATATTTCATTTTAAAAAGCCCTTCCCTAAAGACAGATTGATTGGCATCAAATGTAGTCCCCATAAATCATAGCTATTGATTTTACATTTGTTTTAGCTCTTCCAATTTTATGTCCCCTTATGTCATAATTTGTTATCCTGATAGCTTGCCCCTGAGTTGGTGCGGGGACTAAGCCTGGAAGGTGATTTCTTTCAGTTCACACTAATCTATATATGAAACAGATGGGCTTTCAAACGCAGAACCATGCATCTTCTGCCATTTGTGACATTACCCCTGTTTTCCCCAAGGAGATTACAAATGTCCCACAGTAAAAGTGTGTGGAGTGTGACAACCTTGAGTCCTTCAATTAATCTCATCAACAGGGCACATGGGTGTCCTGCCTGGCCCTGGACATTGCTGGGAGTTGAGTGCTCATCCACACAGGTTTTCACACAAAAACAGAAAATTTCCATTCTGCATGTGAATACTATGCCCAGCTGTGAGAAACACCAGGTTACATGTTGTCCTAGCTACAAAGTCAGCAGTTTAAAACTACCAGCCACACCGGGGGCTAAAGAGGAGGTTGTACACTACAGATTTACATCTGGGGCATTTCTGCTGTGTCCAGTAAGATCTCTGGAATTCAGGCTCTACTGGATGGCAGTGGATTTTTTTTTTTTAAGTTCTGAAGGCAGTGGAAGTGACAGGAGACGGCATGTCTCCTCCCGCACAGCATGGCCACACCTCCCGCACGTTAATTGCAGAAAGACTGTCCGGCCCTCTTCCACTCCCCATCTGCTTATAGGCTTGTGAAAAAGAGGTTATGGGGGGGCCAGATGGCTGTTTAACCCATTTAGGGTAAGGCTCAATAAAGTTTTCTGATTATGCTTGTTGTATTTAAGCATCATTTTATGCCCTTTTGTTTTTTCTTAATAGCCTTGTTGACACATGATTCCCATATTATAGAATTTAATACTCCGTTCATATTAAGAAGAGCTGTGCATACATTATCATAGTCAATTTCAGATTATGTTCTTCTTTCCCAGATTCATTGTAGCTCCCCATTTCCCCCAGCCACCCCTGCCATGACCCAGGTTATTTAATAAAGATTTACCTTTCCTGGATTTCATAAGCGGAAAATCATACACACATATGCAAGCAAAAAAAATCACAAAATAAAATAGAAAAAAAGCCTCAATTTGAATGGTGGGGTTAGTGGTGGAAAGGAGTAATGTCAAGAAGTTCAAGAAGGAAGAGAATGCTTTGAAAATGATTTTTGTAGCAATTGTCAAATGCTGCTTGATATAGTTGAACTATGGAATGACAATGCATGAGTTAACTCCCAATTTTTGGAAAAAAACTTCATAAACTAGGCAAAATATATGTTTAAAAGTTGCAGACCGTACATTGTCTTAGTCTATAAAGGATGAGAAAAGGTGGGCTAAAGAAATAAAATGATTCTTGCACTATTTTGCTATGAGGACACTTGTTGGTTTAAAGGTGGAATTGATGAGCTTTATTGAGGGCTAGCTGACATAGAGCCAACCTGGCCCAGTTTCAGTATACATTTTCATAAATAAAATGTACAAACAAAGAGCTACTTGCACAATCGATCGACAACTGTAACTTTTCCGTCCCACCCTCTTGACCCTTTTGCAGTCAGTCCCCTCCCTCTACCCTGCCCCAAGGAACCATCCATCTCCCATCTGTCACTATTGTTCTGCCTTTTTAAGAATTTAGTATAAATGGAACACTACAGTAAAAAAGAGAAGGAAAAGGTAGCATGAAGCATCAGAAGCAATCACCTTTGAAATGGGTCAAATGATAGGGTGTTGCCTTGTAAGCTATCTCCATCTACCATCATGGACTTGGCTGGAATCTAGTGTACTCTCTTTTAATCTGGCTGTGTTGTGCTCTTTCTCCTCTGGCTTCCCATGCAGTATTCCATCACCTCACTCAAGACCATCCCGGAACTGTGCCGAAGATGTGATCCACAAAGTGAAGACAGGCCAGGTAGGTTTCATTCCTCCCCTCCCTCCCTCCCTCCCTCCCCAGGCCTGTGTACCGGTGTGAGAACCCCTAAGAGTGGCGGCTGCTCACCATGTGGATTGCCCCTGCGTTCTGTTTTCTTTCTCCTTTATGGACTCACCCAGCAGATGCTAGGCCATCTCCCCAAGGATAGCAGGACAGGGAAGCCCTAATGAGGACTCGGCTCTATACAAATCAATGTAGAGCATCTCAGCAGCTCCAAACCACAGTATACACAGCAATTTACTGAAAACCCGAGAAACCATTGGTGACAAAACATAATGATGCAGGCGCCAATGAAAAAATGTTGGATGCCTTTACTGCCCATATGGCAAGGACCAGCCTGGGGGATGGTGCTTTGCCAAAGTCTGAAACCCTATCAGGGATGCGACATGATAGACTCTGTAATAAGGCATACTGTAGCAGTTAAGATTAAAGCACAGCTTTGGAGTTTAATAGTGTAAACTACACAGAATTATGGCATGCAGATGAAAACCAGCTGGGTGACCTTTTCTCCTTGCACCCCGCCCCCTCCACTAACAGCAACACACACAAAATAGTACATCCAGGGTTGTTTTTCCTTCTGTAAATCAAATTAAGCCTCTCCGCTTTTCTCTCTGTGATGGGCAAAAATAAAAGAGGATATTGATGGGAAAGATACCACAGTATTAAATAAACTACGAAATGATGTTTATTATTTTTTCCAGTAATTACCTTAAAGCATCACCATTAACCTTGCCAAAGCTAGGCCTCTTCTAAGAGAACCTGGAGTCCTGAGAATCATACGCAACAGAGGCCTCAAGAGGCTGCTCAGTTATGACTAGTTTGGCCTTACCTGGAGAGTTACCAGCATCCTGGGGCTTTCTGACGGAAAGGACTTTCTACAAAGCTGGTGCAGTACTGGTCTCCTGGATCATTTGTTTGTGTTTGATGTTTTGCTTAGATGAGACAGGGAAAATAATCAGTCATCTAAGTTTGTTTATCTGTGTGGGTTTGTGTCAGTGTGTGTGTGAGCACACAAGTGATGCTTCAATGCTTAGGTTAGAAATGTCACAGAAGGTGGTTTTCAATTCAAATAGAAAATGTCACCAAATCTTGGTTTTATTTTGGTTTGGGGTTTTTCTTTTCTTCATTCTGAAGGCAGTCTAGTCTCCGCAGAGTCTAACAAAGGCTTTTCAATCTGGGGCATAGGAAAACTGAGTCTGTTTAAAAGATAGCACCTGTTTCCAAGTTGAAATTAATGGCTGTGGTCAGAATGCAGTGGGCAGTGGATATGTTAAAAGATGTCTGAAGACATTCAGATTAGATTCAGCCTTCCAACAGCACCATGACCTTGAGCTTGTGACTCATTATTTGCACAATGAAGAACTGGGTTATGTCAATGCCACTAGGTCATTGTCAGGATCAAAATTAGGGTCAAGATAGAAAGGCAAATTTACAAATTCCCCTTTCTTTCCTTGGAGGCGCAGAATGCACTCTGTGGCTTGGGATTGGCCATGCCTGCCACCTCTGGCTTTCTTATTTCACATGGACCTCCCCCTCCATCCTTCTTTGCCCTGTTCTCTGAAACCGACCATCCCTCTCACGGCCCTCTATTTCTCTGCTGGGTTTGATTATTTGTGGCAGTGGTCACACAAGAACTCACAGACACACAAGAACTCACAGACAACACCGACCATTAAGAAGGCTTATTAGGGAAGCCAACAGGTTACCACAAATCAGGATCAGCAAGCAGTAAGATTTCAGTTACTGGACCACATCGATACCTCTCCTCAGCCAGCAGCCATGCCTCTCTTTGGTCTTCAGCCTCTCAGCTACACACATCATCCCTTTGCCAGGCCTTTGGCCCCATGGGCCAGGATGCCAGCCTGTTCCTCTCTTCCCATCACATAGTGTTTCACCCCTCTGTCACATAGTCTCGGTGTCCACTGTCTCTGGTATATCTGGTCTCGGCAGCTCCATTAAGTCAGAGACCTTGGGCACGCTCATCCAGTGTTCCCTAGATTTCTCTCTGTACCCCAGATGGCTCTTATACACAGAGAAATGGTTTTGATAGAGGTGTCATTTTTGTCTTCTAACTGACCATACCCACAAGAAAAAAGGAAGCTGGTGTCTTACATCACATCCTCTAGTAAAGTAGTCTTAAAGATCCTGAACCTCCAGACCCGCCCCAAGGAAGCAAAGGGTGTGACTTAGTTGACCTTCTCTCACCTGTAGCAGAGCACTCCCTCCAAAGTGAGTTCATAGCCACAGGCATAGAGTCTAGAATTATGATTGCAACACAGAGGCAATGATGACTCAAAGGACCACATTAATTGATTATATCTCACAGAGTGAAGGAATAACACAAGCAAACAGTTTGGTAGTGCCTACGGTACTGGGTACTATTGTAAACAATTCACATACATTACCTAAATTAATTAAAAATACCATTTTTATTATTACCTTTAGATGGGGGCACAGAGGCAAAATGCACACAACAGTTAATTATTATGCCCAGGGTCACACAACAATTAAAACACAGACCTGGAATTCAAAACACAGGCTGCCAGCCCCTAGACTCAATTCCCTTATCCTTTACAACTTGGATAACTAGAATTCTCAGTAATCATTAATTTTATAGGATATTCTTTAAAAAAATTTAATCAGCATTTTCCTTTAGTGTTCAAATAGTAAATGCATTTTCTCTGTTTAATAATTACTTCTGCTGACCACATTGAGCGAATAAACAGAAAGTTAAAAAATATGTTTTCCTGCTGCTTAGTTCATTCTGTTTTCTTCGTATATCCTGAGCTTTGGTTGCTTTGTCAGTAGTTGGTGTTGGACTTTTCTTCTTGAAGGGGAAGATGCATTTCAAGTTCAGAAGCTCATACTTTTTAACGCTCTTAAACTTCACTCAAAGACTTAATGCTAAAGGTAATCAGAAATAGTTAGACCTGATGGGAGTTAGGTATATGAGGAAATGACACAGACCTCTTGAAAAGTGCCACGTGGCTCTCCAGCTCAATGGACCGGTGGAGACTGGTAAACCACTTTTGGTTGAGGGGGAATGATCCTAGCAGAAGGAATAGATGGGGAGGGGAAGTCATCTTTGCACTACATGAAATTGCCCCTGGTTAATTGGAAAGACATCTTCTCAATGTGGTGAAGTTTTCAGAACCAGTTTCTGCATGAGCTGAGGCATTCACAGGTATCCATGTGTAGAAATACTGCCCCCCCTCCCCACTTCTTTCTTGTACCAAATATCTAGGAGCACTTCTGTGTCTGGAGTGCTTGCAGATTTCCATTCTTATTTTAATATTTTCAAGCAAATGGGTCAGAGACATACTGTCTTCTGATAAAAGTGCACATCTTCTTTTGGATGGCAAGCCTTCCCGGGAAACTTCTCTCCCACTCTCTGTTGAAATGGGCCCCAACAAAATAATAGCATCTCCCTTTACTTTTCTAGAATATGTGAAGTTTGCTGTCAAATATTAGCATACTTCCTTTTAATCAAATTTTTGACATAAGGAACTTGTACCGGTTGCTTCTTTTGTTTGTTTATTCAACAGTTATTTATTTGTTTTCCATTCCAGCACTGTTCTAATAGTACTTAGATTCCAGTGAAGAACAGACAAAAGTAAACCAACAAATAAGAGCACTTTGGAGATTCGTAAGAGGTGCAATTGGACAATGGAATTGAGTAACCTGTGAGAGTTGACTAGGAGGCCTGGTGGTGTCTGGGTTGCTAATTGCAGCATCAGTGGTGCCAATCCATGAGTCAATGGAAGAACGAGGAAATTATCTACTCCCCTAGAGATTTTTTTTTATCATTTTATTGGGGGTTCATACAACTCTTATCACCATCCATTGTATGCAAAGCACATCTGCACATCTATTGCCCTCATCATTCTCAAAACATTGCTTTCTACTTAAGCCCTCTCATTTTCCCCTTCCTCCCCTCTGCCCCCCCATGAACCCTTGATAATTTATAAATTATTATTTTTGTCACATCTTACACTATCCGATGCCTCCCTTTGTCCATACCCTTCCCTGTTGTCCATACCCCAGGAGGAGGTTATATGTAGAACCTTATAATCAGTTCTCCTTTCCTACCCCACCTTCCCTCCACTCTCCCAGTATTGCCCCTCTCACCACTGGTCCTGAAGCAATCAATTGTTTTGGATTCCCCATGTTCCTGGTTCCTATCTGTACCAGTGTACATCCTCTGGACTAGCCGGATTTCTAAGGTAGGATTGGGTTTATGATAGTGGGGGGGCGGGGGAGGGTGGAACCATTTAAGAATGAGAGAAAATTTGTATGTTTCATCAGTGCTACAACTGAACCCTGACTGGGGGGTCTCCTCCCCGCAACCCTTCTCTAAGGGGATGGCCCATAACCTATGGGCTTTGGACTTTGGGTCCCCCTCTGTACTCCCCATCATTTGCAATGATGTAATCTTTACATCATTTTTGGATGCCTGATACCTGATCAGTCTTGTAAACTCTACATAGGATTGCTGTGAGTCAGCATTGCACAGGTATTAGACTGGGTGAAGCATAACAAACTATGGATAGCCTTGAGAAGAATGGGAATTCAGAATAGTTCATTGTGCTCATGCACATGGGTCAAGAAGCAGTTGTGTGCACAGACCAGGGCAATGTCACATGGTTTAAAATCAAGAAAGTACCTTGGACTTCTAAAAGAACAAACAAATCCGACTTGAAAGAAGTGCAGCCAGACTCTTCTTTCGAGGCAAGGATGATGAGATTTCACCTCACATATTTTGGTCATGTTGCCAGGACAAGTCAGTCCCTGAAGAAAAACATCATGCTTGGTAAAGAAGAAGGGCAGCAACATGAAGAAGGTTCTCTCAGTTGGATCGACACAGCAGCTGCAACAATGGACTCAAACATAAGAACACTTGTAAAGATGGCACAGAACCGGGTAGTGTTGTCAGAACCAACTCAATGACATGCCCCCTGTCCTGCCCTACCTATAAAAGGAAGAGTCAGAATCCATGAGATGGGTTGAATGATTTGTTTGGTGGAGTTAGTAAGAGATGCAGAGTCTAGGGAATGCAGGCAAGATGAATGCTAGAAGACTGTGAAGATGGGCATTGTGGCGGACCAAGAAACGAGCCAAGTCTCTGAGCCAGGAGGTGTTCCTTTGTAGGGAGAAGACAAGGAGAGCCCATGTAGCTGCATCCTGGTGAGCAAAGTGAGTGGTGGGAGGCAAAAGTAGAAGGAAAGTGGGTCCGGGACAGATTCTACAGGAACCAGTGCTTCATCACCAGAGTTCAGATTTATGTGAAGTGTGAAGAGTCCTGCCAGCAGATTTCCAATCTACACCAAACCCTATTACCTGCAAAAAGGTCTCTCAGCACATACTATCACAACTTTCACAAGTGAAAGACCTGAAAAATCACATTGTTTAAAAAAGAGAACGAGAAAATGGAAACATACAAATCATGTAGGTTCTAATATAGAATGGTTAGCACTTTGAAGAAAGTAAAAACTATATTGCAAAATTATAAAATATTGACTGTATATCAGCAGTTCTCAACCTGTGGGAGTCAAAGGACCCTTTCACAAGGGTCACCTAAGACCATCAGAAAACACATACTTCTGCTGGCCTTAGGAAACTGAGACATGGCTCCTCTGTCTGTCTCCAGGTGGGTCTGCCCACATGCAGATATGCCCACATGCAGGTACCCAGCATGAACACTGTTACCCATACTACACCATGCTTCAAGAAAAGATTTCATTTGCTTGAAATTAGAAATAAATATTTCACCATGTACAATTGCATATTGTTTTGTGATGAAAACCTATGCTTTAATCATGTTCAGTTTGTAACAATGAAAATACATCCTGCATACCAAATATTTAATTATTATTCATAACAGTAAAATTACAGTTATTAAGTAGCAATAAAAATAATTTCATGGTTAGGGTTGTCACAACATGAACTGTATTAAAGGGTCACAGCATTAGGAAGGTTGAGAACCACTGCTGTGGAGGAGTATGGATGTAAAGGTATCTTTGTTCTATGTCTAACAACTCTTATATAAATATACTTCCAAATGAAAAGTCTTTCAACTGTTTAGAAATAAAAAGTGTTAGAAGTGGTTAAATCACAGACTTCAAAGTCCACATGTCTGTGAAGGTGGTTCCCAGCATTCTACCTGTGAAGTCATCCAGCCTACCTTGTTCATCCCAGTGGCGGGAAATGTAACCCTGGTGGCGTACTGGTTAGAAGTTGGACTGTGGTCTGAAAAGTCAGCAGTTTGAAACCACAAACCACTTCTCAGGAGAAAGATAGAGCTTTGTATTCCTGTGAAGAAGCAGGAAGATGTACATCCCCAAAACACAAGAAAGCTCCGCCGGACAGTTTTCACATACACATTTTTTACGCTAGGCAAGCATCCAGCAATTTGCTCTGAGTTAGTGCAGCCAGTGGCATTGCTTGGGAAGATGCTCTCTGGTCACAGTGAATTTTTTGTAAAAACAGTTTCACTCAAACCTCGATGTGTGTGTGTGTGTGTGTGTGTGTGTGTGTGTGTGTGTGTGATGGCTCTGGAAAAAATGATGGCTCTGGAAACTGTTATGATGTTGAACACAGGTTACAAGGACAGTGCTCTGAGTGTGTGACTGATTTTCTCATTTCAAAAAGATGAAATTTTGATTGATGACTGACCACGTTCTGGTTGTCTGTCAACTTCCTCAATGGATGAAAATGTCAACAACATTCCGTGCACTTGTGACCAAAAACTGACGACAGACAATGAGTTGGGAAGTTATCTGGACTATTGTGGAGCCCAGTTCTGTGAATTTTAACAGAAGTTTTGGGAATGAGAAAGGTCGCTGCAAAACGCATTTCTCAGGTTCTGACTGATCAGAAAAGAGCATCGAGTGGAAGCATGTCATGCTTTTAAAGAACAGCTCCTACTTGAACTTAAAAGCAAGGACAATGTAGCAGCAAGGAATTACTAAACTCAAATGAAGACCAAGCATGATGGTGGAAAAGAAGGGGAAAAGAAAAGGAAATACAGGAAAGAACTATGAGGTAAAGGACATTTATAGAGGT